>JBBWSJ010000110.1:0-153516 GCA_038088505.1 Diaporthe velutina | reverse complement strand
ATATATATTATTTATTAATTTATTTATTTAGTAATATTTTTAAGCTATATTATTAAAAATTATAAGCTTCCCTATAAGTTTCCTATAATAATATTATTTAAGATATTAAAAAGATTATTAAAATCTAAATTAAAAATAATAAAAGGATTTTTATATAACTTAATATATAATTGGCTTCAGCCACACTATATTTGTTTAATTATCTAGCCAACTTTTAGTCTTTTTTTCATTATTGTATTTAACTACCTGCTATTTACTCAGCCTCTAAACTGCTCTTTAGCCCAGAGCTTATATAAAAGGTTAATAATAGTATAATATATATTACTATTATTACCCTTTTGCAGTAACTTTAGGACCTTTTATAGCTTCCCTTTCCTTTTTAATTTTAATACCTTCTTAATATTTTTAGCTTAGGATTCCTATCCTATAATAAAAAAAAATATTTAAAAAAGGATAATATAGTTTTTTTCTTTTTTAATTTCCTTTTTAGATATATTATTATTATTAAGGAAGTAATAAATATAGTTTTTCCTCTCCTTTAAAAGGTAATTTTTTACCTTCTAAAAGTTTTTAAAATAAAGTTTTTAGGGTAATTTAAACTATTTATTAATATTAAAAGGTATATAATTAAATATAGGCTATAATGCTTATAGGCTTACTATAGTAAGGGCTTCCTTAGGAGCTTTTATAATCTTATAGTTTCTTTATATAATCTATGTATATAAGGATATAGGATAAAGAAGTTGCTCTATTTTAAGCTATAGAGTATTACTTTTTATATAAGGCTTTTATATAATTGCTTACTATATAACTAATTGCCTAAGCTAGCAATAGGCTACTTATATTAATAATCTACTGCTAATCTTAATTAGCCTTATCTATATAGCCTTATAAGGTTATCTATATTTTTTAAAATCTAATATTATTAATATAGTATACCTATCTAATACTAGGTCTTTAAGCGTTTACTATTATATAAAGGGATCGCCTACAGCTTTAAAAGAGCATATATATAGATTAAAAATAAAACCACTTAATATATAATCTTCTATTAATTTAAGTAAATATTTAGATATTATTATAAATTATATTAATAAGAATTTTTAACTTAATTATTAATTAATAAGTATAGTAATATATTTAATATATATATCTATATATTAAATTTATTAATAATTTAATAAGCTTTAAGTTTTTAAATAAATCTTATAGTAGAGATTATAAATATAATATATAAAAAATATATAATATATAATATAAATATATATACAGTATTTTGTATATTTGTATATATAATATACAATATATAAAAATACTGTCACTACTCTGCTGTTATGATATGATGCTGCGGATGGAGTTTGTCAGTGCCGCCAGGGCCTCACCGAGTCCATTGCACCCTCAAATGGTGCCACCCGTATTATGCATCCATAGTGTCGTCAGCGGCGTTACTAATATGTCTTCATGTCACACACACCCACGACACATACGTTGCCTCCAATGATATTCCAAAAATAGCGACTTTGGACCCTGGAGCCCCACCAACACCCATCGGGCCCAAATGCTGAAGGGTCCCACTCAACGCACATATATCATGAGCAAGCCGGCATTCATGTGTTTGGAATGTTGAGAGCACACCTCGCTTCGGGCCAGAACCACTGGCAAGTGTTCTCTGCTGACTCCCAACATAGGTAGCGTCCATCGATATCTCGGCCGCCGTGTCCCATGCGTTTGTCGACAGACTAAATCTGCAGGGGCCGAAGAATAACGTCAAGCTGAACATATTCACGATGTCGTGCATAGTACGTGCTCGTCCCCGCTGGCATCAACAGCCAACCACGTCCACCTGCTCTCACTAATTTAATGCTGTACTCCCATCGCCAGCACTATACGACTCGCAATGGATGCATCCCATCAAGCTTTTCCTTAGGTTGCAGATAGCATTGTTGGACTGCCGGCTTGGCGCTGCACAGTAGGGTTATCTATGTAGGAATGAATGGCCGTCAGTGTCTACTGTTTGTGCGACCCCCAAACACCCTCTGCCGACTCCGTTGCACCATCACCACTTCCCGCACGCCCTTCACTCTCACCGGTACAGTACAAACGTCATTACGATATGCTTCAGAACCAAGAAAAAGCAAAACGCTGCCGGTAATGTGCCTTTGTAGTCCTTTAATTTCAAGAGTAGACGGACCCAGCTGAAGAATGGTGGGCAGTTCTCGTCGAGGCTGTACCAGCGTCGACGTCAGCTTGCGTCGTGATTGTTTGTCTAGGTGAGGAACGGTTAGCTGTATTCATCGGGCCCCCAAATACCCCACGCGGGTTGGTCTGGGGTCTTGCAACACGAGATGGTGGGCAGACCTGACGGAGAGGTTCTGGCTCCCAGCCAGCTGTGTCGTGCGAGGGCCTCTCGGTAGCACAAACGTTCTCATGAGTCCCGAGTCGCAGCCTCTAATGCATACAACTTCCAGCCCTGGCCTGCTCGAGGTCAACGAGTGGCCATCGCGACGCTACGGGAGTTGTTGGACCCCCCTTTCATCTTCTGTCAGAACTTCGCTCATCGCTTCTCTCTCCCTGAGACAAAGCATCCTCACTCAATGGAAGAGCGGGACCCTATCCGGATCCTCCTGTCCTATGACATAGATCAAAACGTGGTCCAAAAGCTCCACCTGACTATGTCGAGCGCTGAGATTTGACTCCTAGATCTAGAGCAGATCGGAGGTGGATGTTGTGTAAGCGAGCAGTCTGCTCTAGCCGATTCAAGCCGATGCGAAAGAGCACATCTGCATCAGAGCCGGGCATCAGATCCCTGCAAAATTGACAGCCCTATCGGCGTCAGTAAGTCCTTCTGGCAACGACTTATGCCAGCTTCTAATTGGCTGGATATGCAGCGGACCGGCACTTGCTTAGGTACCGAGTCCGCTGCCGGCACGATCTCACTCTGGTCCAAGGTCCCTGAGCAGTTTCGACTCGTGCCGCCTGCCGAAACAGCAGGCGAGAAAGTGGCCGAGCGCTGCATTAGGACATGGCCCCAACATTGAGGATTGGAGGGCCGCGATAGCCCTGCTGCCCTGGGGACGGGGTCGGGACCAGTGGTCCATGTCAATTGCACAGGTACTCAGCGAGGTCGTAGTGATGACCATTACTGTGTAATTACGCCAATTATCTGGACCACATCAGACCGGACAGTCCCATTGTCCAGAACCCTACGTAGCTGTCCATGATGAGTCTCTTGCGTGTCGGAGATTGTCAAGTAATCGAAGGCCATCCCTAGCATCCCTTGGTGCAAAAGATCACTGCTTCAAGTGACAATGTGGGAAATTGGCAACCAGAATGTATTACGGCTACCGAAGAGAAAAGAAGGTAGAGACCGAAAAGGATACTATTGAGGCAGCTCTACTCTACGGAGTATGCATTCATTCGAATGGCCAGTAATTGCCACTACTCACTGCCATAGATACGCTGGCCGCGAGTACGACGCCGACGCACCGACAGGAGCTTGTCGGCGCGGGTCGCGGCAGCCAACTTATTCTATGACCCGGAATCGCACAAAGGGGATCAAATCATTTGATCAACCTGAAAACGATCGCCGCACATCCAGGTTAATATTTTCATCTAGCGGACTATCTACGACCAGTTCCAACTATGTATATTGTAGGAAATTGCCGACAAATCTTGTCAATCATTAAGGTATCGATGATGCAATGAACATTCGGTATATGCGCTAGGCGCCGGATGCATCCGCTCGATTTATAAGCCACTTTTGGACAGACGATTTGTTTCCGCCACGGTTCAAATTGTAAATATATATCGCACATCGAGGAAGACTTGACATTTCAAGAAGACCGCAAGTCACGCCCGAAACACATCCTACTGGTGCACAACATAAGTCAATATCATGGCATCCAAGTATCAGAAGCTGCTCAATAAGCACGTCCTCGTCATCGGAGGCACATCAGGGATTGGATTTGGCGTTGCAGAGGCGTCACTTGCGTCTGGAGCCCAGATCACCGTGTCTTCTTCCAATCAGTCTCGCGTCGATGCAGCTGTCGAGAAGCTCAAGGCCGACTTCCCAGACCAGAGAGTGGCCGGCTACGCGTGCGACCTGTCTAAGCCCACAGTCGAGCAGGACCTCGAGGCTCTCTTCTCCAAGGTCGGCAAGGTTGACCACATCGTTTACTCTGCTGGCGACAAGCTCGCTGCTGCACCTATCCAGGAGATCACTTACGAAAAGATCATCGCCGCGGGCCAGGTCCGGTTCACTGCGGCCTTGCTCGCGGCAAAGGTCGGCAGCAAATACCTCAATCCCGGCCCTTACTCTTCCATCACGCTCACGACTGGCTCTGTGAGCCAGAAGCCAAGGCCTCTTGTACGTATAATAGCTTCCCTTCTCTTTGTTTCTATCCTTTTCTGACGTGAAATTTTGAAGTGGAGCATGGTTGCAGGATTTGCGACAGGGTTGCACGGCTTGACAAGGAACCTGGCGTTAGACCTGAAGCCTATCAGAGTGAATCTGGTGAGCCCCGGTGTGGTAGAGACTGAGCTTTGGGACTCTTCATTCGACGCAGAGGCCAAGAAGCAGCACCTGGATGGGATAGCTGAGCAGCTTCCGACGGGCAGAGTGGCTCAGCCCGCAGATGTGGCCGAGGCGTACCTGTTCCTGATGAAGGATCCGAGTGTCACGGGGACAGTGGTGGATAGCAACTCAGGTGCATTCTTGGTTTAATACATGCGCTACGAAGATCTATCAAAGTTATGCATCGTGCTCAAGCTAGAGAAGCAGAGTCCTTCGACCTATTCTCTTGTTCCGCAGTCTCAGTCTTTTGGGAACCAACCACATCCTCTCGAGTTTGCCACAACCTGATGAACTCGTCCCTTTCATGGACCAAGTATGTCAAAAGAAACACAATTATAGTTAAAGGGATAGTAGCTACCCAATACACCCAGAAACGTGAGCCATCCAAGCCAAAGGCATCGGGAATGCTGAATATTGAAGCCACGCACGCCGGGGGAGCAAACACCATAGCTACGACAGTTAACGACTTGGCAGTCCGAGCTTCCAGAATAGCTATACGGCCGCCAATCATGCCATTCAGGGCTGCCAGCGACGAGGTCATGCGGGCATAGTCTGCCAGGCGCGCACGGAACTCGCGGTGGAGGTAAAGAAAGTCCACAGTGGATGAGAGCCAGTCACTATCGCCTGTCGGACGCTCTCGAGCTCTGCTTGTGGAGATGGACTCGACTGCTGACGAGGCGTCAGGCGTGTCGTACGGCTCATGGCCTTGAGGGATTTCAAGAGAGTCCAGCACAGCGCCGAGCGCCTCGAGGTACTCAGGGCACTTGAATTGGCTCCATGCTGTCTCGACTTGGTTGCTTTCGTCGACCTCCTCCTGTGTTCTGCGCTGTGCGGCCCATCCGGACGAGCGCATCGAGGCCGTCTGGTGGCTGACAAATCCTAGGAGCTGGCAGTAATGGCTGGCCACCAGCTTTTGTAGGAAGATCGTCGCTGAAGCAGGGTCTGATAGGTGCCCCAGGACGTCGACGTGGTTCTGGAAGTAGTAAAACAAGTCGTCCATAAAGGACTCGTGTCGAGGCTTTTTCGATTTGGGGCCTAGAATATCGTCGGGGATGAATTCGTGGTAGCCGCCCTCGAAGGCCGTGATATTCAGACTGACCCGCGTATCATTAAGCCAGACTGTCTTAGGAGGTGGGTCGCACAGGATCACAGCTTTAAGATATTGTCAGTTACAACACAACTTTTAAGTCAGTCTCCTAACCAATTGGTCGACTCGCCTTTCCATCCATCTCCGTTCTGGCTCGACCAAAATGAGCATTTGCGCGTCGCCACAAGCAGCCATCCACGCTTGGGTGATTTCATCCACTTGTAGCATTGAATTTGTCTCCCTGTTGCAGCACATTCCACCATGATTGAGTTTTGACGATCAAAAGCCTCGCGGCTTTTCTTATCGACCTGCCATAACTCGAAGTACTCCAGACTAAAGGACCTTCTTGGGCGGGCTGTGGTCGGTAGTCTAGGGCAGTTGATCGTCTCGTTAAATCGGAATGTCGTCTGGCTCCACTTATGCCTCTCGAAGAAGTCCCTCGACACACCGAGTTCGGAGGTGAGTATCGATTCAAGCTTTGGGAACGTTGTGTCGTTGATAGGCGTCTCCACGATATATAGGCGGCGTTCATTTGTCGTTATAGTGCTCTCGCTGGGCTCACCGAGGTACTGCTCGAGCTGTGAAAGGCTGTCTCCTCCTGCACATCGCTTGACCTCGCGAGAAGTCTCGCCTGCAGGACCCGAAATGAACTCTATAATTGAGGCTTTTAGATCCATATTGGGCATTGTGAATTCTCGTACCACTTGTCTGGAATGAAGAGTGCTCTTGTGGAAAGAAGTAAGGCTTCTCCAAATAGCGGGTGGGAGCCTGATTGCTTATATCCCTTGCTAAGCTGGTCAGCTGAAGGTGTAACGCAGCTACAATATTAGCGTAGGATTCTGCTCTCAGCCACCCCTGAAGATAAATGGCAGGACATTATTCGCCCGAGGATACATTAGCATGCAATGCAACCCCGATTGTTTTTACACTGGGAATATTGAGGCTGACGTGTTAGGCAACTCTGAAGATGACCTAGCAAAATGTGGATAGATATTTACCAGTAAATGACGAGGCAAAAATAGGGTCCGTAAGGAAACATTATCCATGCTGAAGGTAATGATTGCGACCTTCTTCAACCTTCGATTCTACCTACGCATTCGCTCCTGATAGCTGAAATGGCCGACTCCTAACGTCTACTTCCAATCCAACCAGGCTCCTCATTATTTCCGCCGCCCACATGTGCACGTATCTTCTGTCCTATACTAAGGACCTATAAAATGGGCAGGCTCTGAGAGAAGTTCTGTATATCTTCTTTTTGCTATATCAGTGTGACGACTTTCGGTACTGTTTTACCCGTAGCATCAATTAGGCATATGGAAAATCTGCAGGAAGGGCACACGCAGCCGTTTGACAGCGATACACTATCTGCCCAGGTAAACAACCAAGTTCACCCCAATATTCAGGGTTGAAAAAGATCAGATCAGATGTTGTACAGCAGGAACCACTGCGGGGGATCTCGGACAGCTGTTAATGTACTCCCGATGCACGATCATTGCCCGGGTGTTGCCTCGCACGAGACTGAGACATGGCTGATTCGGTGCATACCAGTACCGTGTACCCCCAAATTTATGTAATTATCCAGTGGCAGTGTTTTGCCTGTCTGTGAATCCGACCGCCCTGCCGTAACCTTCGCACTTCTACAGTCTCGAAGAAGTGACATCGAAAGCGCTTGTTGCTTCCGTGTCTAGACCTGCCGCTGTGTGGGCCTGATATTATTGTTAGTGCAGTCTTCCCAATCCTCGGAGAACTCGGTCGGCACTCGGCTTCAAGAATGAGCATCGTTCACTCACATGCAGATGCAAACACGGCAGACCAGGTGTTAATGATCAACCCAATAATCGTTTAATCCTCTAGCGAGAGGGGTCTCTTCTGCAGAGTGTCGCCGACGGGGACCACAGTGCATTTAGTAAACGCCACACGAGCACTTTGCGCGCCGCCAATCCAATGGTTCCTTCTTGATCCGGACAGTACCTATGCACAAGGGCAAAACAGGTGCCAATGCATTGGTCCGATCTCAACTGCATGCCTTCTTCACAGGTCGTCCAAGCTACACTAGAATATGCTGCCCAGCAAAGGTGCGGGTCGATCCGCTGAGGATGAACAACGCACATATGCCTTGTGACCCGTGAAGCTCGCTTCGCAGCGCAGAGACCAGAACACATCGGAGCACAATCTTGCAGTAGAGTATGACAAAGAGGGATCTTGAATGTGACACATTGCGTAAAATATCGAATCTATCATGCAGTCCCCTCTCGGGAATCAGGCGTCGTTGGCTGCATTTCGTCGTCATTGAAGAAGGGGGTAATCGGATGAACAGGCAGGAATGGACATCTTAAACAGCTCTTCCAAGATGATGGAGGAGCATAAAAGGGCGTGAATGGAACCCTCTAAACAAGTGTTGCACCCTGTATCATCATCTCTTCTGACTTCCACAACCCTACTCAAGACCCAAACATGGCCACCTTCAATTTAGGCGGAGCTACCTTCCAGAGCGGCATCAACTTGCCCGGCTTCGGAAAAGCCAGCGGAAGCAGTGGACTCAAGATCCCCAAGGTCGGAAGCGTCTCCTCAAACATCGGCATCGACCTGTCTAAAGGGGTGAACGGCCTGACGGGAGACATCAAGCTCACCAAAGACAAGGGAAATGTTTTCCGCAGTGGAGCCACCAACACGGAGACTGTGAACGATGTCTCACATCAGGCCGTTTGTTCCTACTTTATAGGTCCCCAGGCCGAGAACATGAAGTTCTTCAGAAAGAATATGGACGAAATCCTCAATCAGCTCGAGCAATCGAGAGTGAACTACTTTCCTGAAGACGGCGTAAGTTTTCCCCATCAATCAACCTTCCTTACACGTAGCCATGGGCCTACTGACACAATTTGCCATCTCGGCAGGCCTTCATCACGGAGCAGATCCAGAACTCGGCAGAGTTCCAGGACCGGACTACGGCCGTTGCCAAGGCCGTTCGGAAAACAGGAGAGCTTCTAGGCAAACACTCGATTCCCTTCTGGTCCCCACGCTATCAAGCTCACATGTGCATGGATATGTCCATGCCAGCACTACTCGGGTACTTCACTAGTATGTATTGGTCTCCTCAGGTCACAGCTCTGTTTTCAATTCTTTCAAAGCTCCTGCAGCGTACTACTTCAAGCTCTATAGCAGGTTGTTAACGGTTGTTGATAGCAATGCTGTATAACCCAAACAATGTGGCCTTGTAAGTCGAGCATCAACTTAACCATGATCATACCTCCTTTGCCCAGGATATGGAGAGTCGTAAACGCATATGGCCGCAATCGAGTTTCGGTAATTCCGTTACTCACCCAGTCTCTTGGGATGGCGGTATGTCTTCCATGAGAGGGGCCAACATTGGAACTGACACGAATGTTTTCTCAGCGAGGCATCGCCACTTTCCACACTGGCAGAGATCCAAGTTGGAGAGCAGCTGTGTGAAATGTTCGGGTACAACGTCAGTGTTGAAACGAAGAACAGCAAGCCTCGTGCGTCGGAACCGGATCCGTGGGGGCATGTCACATGCGATGGTACCATAGCCAACTTGGAGTCAATGTGGTAAGCACTAGAACTTAAAGATCTGCCGCTACGATTTCATAACGCTGACTGCGACAGGGCTGGTGAGTCTTTCAACTATGACCCAGAATCGGTGCTCCTACGCCAAATGCAGGCTCTCACGATCTTGATCACGCAGCACGAAACCTCAAATTCTATCCACTCTCGCTTCGTCTGGCTTTCGACGGACCACTCGCCAATGTTGGGAAGACATTCACAGTTGCCAATGCGCAGAACAAGGAGAACCTCATGATCAACATGCCCACCTGGGACCTACTCAACCTAAAGGTGGAGACCATATTAGATCTCCCAGACCGCCTGAATCGCGACTACGGGATTTCTTCCAAGTACCTGGAGAAGGTCATGGATGAGTATGGAATTCAATCTCTTGGTAAGGACGCAATCGAGAAACAATTTGGCATCGAGAAGCCTGCGCAGTACATGCTGTCCAGCACACGGCACTATTCTTGGCCTAAAGGAGCAGGTACGTCCTTTCACCCGAGCTTGAGTTTGTACTGTCCCCGTTCATAACCATGTCAATAAATATAGCCATTGCTGGGATTGGGTCCCAGAACGTGGTCAGCGTCGCAGTCGACCACGGAGCACGTCTTGACGTCGCCAAGCTCGAGGAGTGCCTTGAGCTCAGCCTCAAGGAGCAGAAACCAGTGTATGCTGTAGTCGCTATTATCGGGTCCACCGAGGAAGGGGCAGTCGACCCGCTTGGTGAGATACTCAACATGCGACGCCGCTTCCAGGCTCGCGGTCTCTCGTTTGTTGTCCACGCCGACGCGGCCTGGGGAGGATACTTCGCATCCATGCTACCGAAGGACTATCTCCCGGGGAGCAAGTTCTCGGGGCCCCTTCCGATCGGTCTCGGCCCAGCTACGGGATTTGTCCCGGACAGCGGCCTGCGGCCTGACACCCAGGAGGACCTCTGGTGGCTGCGACATGCTGACTCCATAACTGTCGATCCTCACAAGGCCGGCTACATTCCTTACCCTGCAGGTGGGCTGTGCTACAAGGACGGACGGATGCGCTATCAGCTCACTTGGACGAGTCCATACCTGTCCCAGGGATCGACCGAGAGCATTGGCATATACGGAGTGGAGGGAAGGCAAGTCATTTCCTGGCCGGGCCAGCAGTCTGGAAAAGGTTGAGAAAGTGCCGACTGACCGTGGAACAGCAAGCCGGGAGCGTCAGCTGTGTCCACATTTCTGGCAAATAGCTGCATTGGACTTAACCCTGGTGGTTATGGCGCGCTGCTGGGAGAGGTCACCTTCACATGCAGCCGTGTAAGCAGGAATTCTCGCATACTTGTGATTGAATATTCAGACTAACAGACCTATGCATCCGCCTAGTTGTCGGCACAATGGGCAGCCATGACTGATGACAGCCTGCCCTTCACTGTCGTTCCTTTCAACATGCTCCCTTCTGAACTGGCAGATGGCGCGACTGAGGAGTCTATCGAGGCCGAGAAACAGTGGATCCGGGACAACATTCTCTCCGCCTCCAACCTGGAGATCGTTTCCAACACCAGCGCCAGCCCCGGCGGCGACGATGCTCTCACCCTGCTGCGGAAATTGGGATCTGACCTCAACATCAACGCTTTTGCGTGCAACTTCAAGTATAAAAATGGCGAATTGAACACTGACGTGCTCGAGGCCAATTACTTCATGCAGCGCATCGTTGAGAGTCTCTCGGTAGACTCTCCTGGGGACGACCCCACAAAGATCCCTCTGTACCTCACATCCACAGAGTTCTCAACGGATCTCTATGGGAACTGCGCAGCCAAGTTTAAGGAGAGACTTGGCCTCAAGGATGGCAAGCAAGACCTGTTTGTGCTGCGCAACGTGGTCATGTCACCATTCCCCACAGAGAAAGACTTCATTGCCGAATTGGCGGGGATCTTCAAGAAAGTCGCCCTAGAGGCAGTCGAGGTGAGTGATTCAGTCCGATTACATGGTAATTTTTCAGCTATTACAAGGCCACGGGCTGATGTTGTTTTTTTGATCGAAAGGTTTCCCGCGGACGCAACGAGGAGACAAAGGGTATCCACTCCTTCCAGATGCAAGGCGAGAACCCAGTATTTCTTCTTCACAAGCCCAGCTTCCACGTGGCAAACCACCGCCGTCAGACAATACTTGAGGTTGAGCTCCCGCAGGCTGCCCAGGAATGGTATTCCACGCTTAAGGCTCATAACCCCGGAGAGATCTTCACCTTCAAGACGGTCAAGGATGTTGATCTTACCAAAGCAATCGAGAGCGGCGGATCTCTGACTGGCTTCATCACCTCCGGTGCCTCGTGAGTCCACTACTCTGAGATGTGTTTAACCTTTTATTATGACAGACGAGCAGAATTACTGACCATGGGACATTTATTATACAGTTATGGTGCTCCTATGTTTAAAGAGTTCACTCTGAATATCACTCGGCCTGTAATTGATCGTCATCTCAATGGCTTGTACTTGGCCTCAGATTACCCCTCTGGTCGCATGCCATTCTACCTCTACGGCAGTTCCTCCGAGCACCACATCGACCATGCTCTCCTCACGTCGCCCAACATCCAGCTCTCGGCCGCAGACGTCAAGCTGGACCTCTCCGAGTCCTCTTCGCTGCCACTGGACACCAGTAGGCCCCTGGTTCTGATGCTTGACAATGTTCGCGAGGAACAGATGCAGCCGTTCCCGAGCACTAACTCCGTGCTTGCCTCGCTGCCCGACTTCTTCTTCCGGCCTGGCAAGGAGTTTGAGGTCAGCGTCTGGGAGGACCCGACTCCCGGTGAGAACCACGCTGAGCACACCCTGAGCGCCTGGGATGCACTCGGGCGTGACAGCAGCGAGGACGGACTTGTCGGTAGGGGGACGATGGTCCTGGGCCAGTCTGTCTTTGTGGACGCTGAGCACCTCAACTTTGACCCGTACAAGAGGGTTGACGATGTTGGGGCCTGGACCGAGGAATTTGAGAAGATTGGAAAGGAGCTGCACAAGTGATTGTGGAAGTAATAGCTGGGAGATATATGTCTGGGGATGCCCTTCCCTTATCCTTCTTCAAGGCTCGGTGGGGAGCCAATGGGCACAAGTCACTCCTTTGAAACCTGGTTTGAAACTGGTGAAAACCCATCCCAACGTGTTGGCTGCATTTGTAACTAGGCCAAGAATGAAGAATGAATGCCTAGTATCTTTGTTGTCCAACATACTTTAATCGCGTATAGACCCCATTCAGAAGTGATTTGCAAAAACTAACAATTTGAACTAATTGGCAGACATACAATATCCTAGCATTTTCCACAGGCCTGGCCATGCATTTCAGTGGCTGGCTGCTTTGAGGGGCCTCAGGATGGTGGCGAGATTCGAGTTGAGCTTTGCTGCGCACACCGGTGAGTATTTGAAGGCGTGTTTGGCTTGCACAATAGCTGGGGAATTCTTGTGCTCACTTCCCGAGCACCTCGGTATTTTGAGCTCCACTTTCAGACTATGTGGCCAAAAATGTCAATAGGCCATTGAGTTTTGCAACGCTGTGATCCTCCTGGACGCCTTATAGACCTTATTAAGACAAAGCGTGGAAAGCAAAGGGTCGAGACCGGATGGCAAGCGAGCCAGAAATAAGGTACACTACAGTGTCGGCTCCTCGTCGTCACACGTAACAATCCCACTTAATGTGAGTATTTACCATTAGAAACTGGTCTTATCAGCGGCGAGGTCCGCATCGAGTTCCTCCGCGGACCATCGCCGGACGCATGAGGACCCACTGCCTGCGGCCCACCGATCTAGGACTGCAACAGTACAAGCTTTTTGGTGGATCATAGAACTGGTGCGTCTTATATAAAGATGGACCCCATGGCGAAAACGATTTCCAAGAACATGTGAGGTACAACCAACACAAAATGTCGTCGCAGGCCCAGGTAGCAGTGTTTGAGCAGCTAGGCTCTCCCGAGGTTAAAATGGGCGAAAAGAAGCAAATACCTGACGCTGTCGCGGCACCTGTCGATGGAGCAGAGGGGTTACAACGCCGAGACAGTGAGCAGAGGAGCAGCCGCACAACATCAATGTTTGCCGTGGCTGGCTGCGTGAGTTCCCAGGGCACTTCTCAACGCCCGAGTACACAAAGCTGACGAGATACCGACTCTTTCCCCCTCGCCCAGACCGCAGCCAACTTCTCCGACGGCTACCAGCAGCACGTCGCCTCCACGGTGAACGTCATCTTCGCGCATATGCTCGGCAGCCAGTACACGCCGGACGACAAGACTCGGATCTCCAACGCCCTGATCGTCGGGCAGGTCTTTGGGATCCTGCTGCTGGGGTTCGTCACGGACTGGTGGTCGCGAAAGGCCGGCATGGTCTTCACCTCGTCGCTGGTTGTCATCGGCAGCCTGATGGCCACCCTGGCGCTGAAGGTTGAGCACCTCGGCGTCGAGAATATGCTGTGGTACCTCACCATTGTGCGCGGCATGGCTGGGGTTGGTGTGGGAGGGGAGTTCCCCGCAGGCGCTGCCGTGAGCTTGAGAATGGTCAGATTGAGGGCTCGTTTAGTGATGCTGACTTGTGCCTGTAGGCCGCTTGCGAGGGGATGGAGGATTACAAGCCAAAGTCTAGGGGCCCCGTCTTTGTTTGCGCGACGACATTCATCACCTGCTGGGGTGGGCCAGTCTGCGTGTTCGTGTATCTGATGACCCTGATTGCGTCAAACAACGACCTCACCAAGGCGTATATCGCCGTCAACGCCGTCTCGGTCATCCTTCCGCTGTTCGTCTTCATGTTCCGCCTGCGAATGCGGGACTCGAAGCTTTTCCAACGGTCCAACTTCAAATCGACAAAGACGGTCAGGATCCCGCTCCGGCTTATATTCAAGAGATACTGGGTCCGTATCTTGGGCACAGGGGGCGCGTTCTTTATCTACGACTTTGTCAACTTCCCGAATAGCATCATGTCCAGCACGATTATAAACTCGCTCGTGCCGGGAAAGGCCCTCCAGACGGTAGCCATGTGGCAGCTCATCCTCTCCCTGATGACACTTCCCGGCGTCTTTGTCGGAATCTTCCTCGTCAACAAGCTGGGCCGCCGGTGGACCGGCATCCTGGGCTTTGGTGGGTACTTACTCGTCGGGCTAATCGTCGGATGCTCCTTCGCGCAAATCACCAAGGTCATCCCGGCCTTTGTCGTCATGTACGGACTGATGCAAAGCCTCGGGCATATGGGACCGGGTGCCACCCTCGGGCTCGTGTCGACCGAGTCGTATCCGACTGCCATCCGAGGTGTCTGCTATGCTATATCAGCGGCCCTTGGGAAAGCCGGAGCCGCCGTGGGGACGGAGGTGTTCACGCCTATCAAGGAGAACCTGGGCCAGAGGTGGACTTTCTTCTTCGCTGCGATATTCGGTGCTATTGGGATGGCCGTGTACTGGTAGGTTTTGTGGTCCCCCAGCCGGCTGGGGTAATTACAAGTCTTGCTAACATTGACCTCTAGGTTCTTGATCGAGGACATGACACAGGCAGATCTCCTGGCCGAGGACAAAGCTTTTGAGGTATACCTAAAGGATAACGGATGGGAGGATGGGATGTTGGAAAACGCTGAGCACAAGGAGTGAATGGCACAAGGGGTTTGGGTGCTCCAACGCCAATACTCGTCCGTATCCCGCGCGGTATGCCAATATGAAATTGAACATCAGAGGGCGCCATAATGCAAAGATAAAAATCGAGAGCTACTTCGTAATAGTACTTGGCTGCCTTAACAGCTTGCGCAAATGTGAATAGGCCGTGGAAGGAGTCACGAAAAGAAGTAGCATCGCGGATTTCCGCGGAACCGGAACGACCACATAACCTGGCATCACAACTTCACGCTGTGTGGAATTTCCCTCCACAGGGGGAGGCGAAGAAGTCATTCTCACTATCGATCGTAGTAGGCCGAAGTTATAACATCCCTGGCATCCCCTCCCTGTCCAGTGAGCAAAATGAACATCATGGGCGCGTTGCAGCCTCTCTGTAATATACAGAGCGTGTAAAAGGACTATGCAGGGGTCGAACCTGCAATCTCCTGATTCCGAATTTCTCATGAGAAGATCACGAGTCGTAGTCAGACGCCTTGCCATTGGGCCAATAGTCCTGTTGTTGGGATGGTGAGGGTGGAAAGGGTTTTACAAAGGAGAGAAGAGTTTGTCGGAAGAGTGGGGCCGAAGTTGTGTGATATAGCTCGCTGGGTGGAGCACGATATTTGGGGAACAGTGGGCGGGAATAACACTGTGTGAGAGCTCGTGGGCGCCCGAAAATCAGCGCGCAGGTCAGCCGGGAGGATGGAGTAATGTGGATAAATGGAGTAAGGAAGGAAGTAAGACGGATGGATGTACGGACGGTCATGCTCTTAGTGTGCGGCGTAGCACACTACGCCGCACACTGGGTCGTGCAGTGGTGCAGTAGTGCACCAGGAAAAAGGACAAGCTTTGACAAGCTTCTTGGCTGCCTCTGGATGGCCGATATGATGGCCGGCGTTGGGGCGAAGGGGAACGAACCCGACGGGTTGGGCAGTGCAGGCTAGCTCTGAAAATTGACTTGTGACAGTAGATGGGTAGATAGATAGATAGCTTGATAGCTTGCGTGGCTGAAGATTGGTTGATGTGCGAGGGACAGAATAAAGGCACCGGATTACATTAGCCTACCACCAAAGTGCGTTGCAGGCGCGGATGCTGGGCCAACAGGAACACGGTATTCGCCATGCACGGTTTCCCGTTCTGGTGTCTGGCATTGACTCTGGGACTCTGGCGACATGCGTGGTGCCTTTTGTCAAACAAGGACTAGCTCTGCTTAGCGAAAGACGGGGCCCTTTTTTCGAGACAAGCTTTTGGGAAAACGGTACCCTGTCCCTTTCGCGTCGCCCTATTGGCCCCACAGCCCCACTGGTGCGATCCCGAGTGCGATCCCGCAGTCAGACCCCTGCCAAGAGGATGTTGATCCCTGTCGTGGCTGACATCCTCAGCCAACGCGTTCGACGCAATCACGGTCTCAGCCAGGCCAGCTTCGCCAATGCGGCACGCTGTCTTGTCAGATCGTGCAGATGAGGATGGCATGGCCTACCACAATGAAAACCGCAGCTGGGCTGCTAGAATGACTCTAAAAGGGAAAATGGCCACTCCTATTCCTCCTCTCGTTGTCCATCCTCATCCCATTCCTCACTTCTGCTCCTGATCTTCCCTCGTGGGCCTTCATCCATATATCTCACTCAGCCATTTGCCTCTCTTCTACTTAGTTACGCCACTCGAATTCCTAGATCTTGGCATTTTCTTCACAAACCTTTAGCAGCCTAGCTCAAAAACTACCGGAGCATTGGCAGTGGCAACGATCAAACCCTCAGTCATGGCTTCACAGCTCTACGACCGCATGGTCGCCAGCCTGCCCCATCTGGTGAGCCGGTCAAATGACTACGAGCCATACAATTACACCAGCAAGAACGGCCATGTGTGCGCCATGCCCCGGCCGCTGACCAACACCGAGACTGCCAAACTGGCCGGCGGCCATGATTTCTTCACCATCAACCAGATCATTACCGGCGCCTGTGCCTGCTTCACACTCATCAGCCTCTTAATACTCATGTTCAGACATGCAACTCACTTCTCGAGGCCCAATGAGCAGCTCAACATCCTGAGGATCTGCTGCTACCTGCCCGTCTTCGCCGTCGGCTGCTTTCTAGAGGTCTCCTTCCCGAATGCATACGTCTACATCAACCCATGGCTCGACTTTGTCCAGGCCATCGCCTTGTGCAACTTCTTTCTCCTCATGTGCCAGTTCGTCTCCCCCTCGGACGAGCACCGCGAGGTCTTCTTCGCCGCCCTCAAGGTGCCGCAGAAGAAGAAGAAGAGCAGCGCTGGCCGGCGGGGCAGGGGCCGCCGTGGTGAGCCGGAAGTCGAGGAGGAGCCCATCAACGGCCTCGAGTGGTACCGCAAGATGTGGATGCTAATCTTCCAGTACCCGGCCGTCCAGGCCCTCGTCGCCATCTTCACTGCCATCTTCGAATCCCAGGGCGTCTACTGCCTCGTGAGCAGCAAGCCCTACTTTGGCCACCTCTGGCTCGACATAATCCACAACGTCAGCCTGACGCTGGCCATCATGTCATGCCTGAGGCTCTACGGTGCTCTCAAGGGGCAGCTGGCGCACCACAAGCCCCTAGCAAAGCTGGGCGCGTTCAAGCTGCTTGTCGCCATCACCGGTATCATCCAGGTATGTTGTCCCCGCAACACTCCGCCCTGGTCCCTCACAATCAAATAGCACATCCCGACTGACAACTCACCCCCTTCGCTACAGCTCATCTACTGGATCCTCCGCTCCATCACCCCCTCCCCGCTCAAGCCGACAGCCTACTTCTCCTGGTCCGACGACTTCATCGGCATCCCCGTCATGGTCATGGCCCTGCTCACGGTCCCCTTCTCCATCTTCTTCCACTTCGCCTACGACGTGAAGCCCTACTACCTCGAGAACGCCGGCAGGCACCTGCCCCTCGCCCAGGCCGACCTCGAGACCGGGTCCGCCGCGTCGGCCGGCGGCTCGCCCGCCCCGCCCCACAAGCCCGCCGGGCCTTACACCGCCGTCGGCGCCGTCGGCTCCAGGTACCAGGGCGGGCCCCTCGGCGTCTGGGCCTGGCTCGGCATGCTCAACCCTAGCGAGCTGGTTTCTGGCTTCGTCTTTGGCTTCACCATGCTGAGCAAGGAGAACCGCAAGGTCGGTGTCTCGACTGTCCGACGGGCTCAGACTGGGGAGTTCGGCCAGGCTTGAGGGGCTTAGAGCTAAGTGGTGGTGGGCTTAGTGGGAGGGTCGAGGCGATCCCAGTATGGAGGACCCATTGGAACTGGCACGGCTTTTACGAAGAATTGATGAAGGAATGATTTTTGCGGGTTTTCTTTTTTTTCTTCCATTTTGATCTGTTTTCCAACCCCCAAAACAGTGTGGTACTTGCGTCGATTTGTGTCTGTCTCGCGAGACACCGTTTTGACCGCATGCGGCGTTCTTCTGGTGGGCTTGCGTTCAGACAAGTGTTTTTTTTATTTAATTAAATGGTCGATCATACCCTCGCGAAGACCATGTTCTAGATTTTGCTAGCGAGCGAAGATTGTATTTTGAGAGACTCGATCTATGTAGGTTCTTTGCAATCCAATATTGGTGCGACATAACGCCCAAGATGTGATGGGATGGAATGATGAGCTGCACGAGCCTACCGATAATGCTCTCGAATCTACAAATCATTGCAAGCAGTATCGTGTCTCAATGATCAATTTATACATCTCCAGCAATAGGAGTCTGCTGGATCTTGCGTTGCTTACGCCATTCCTCAGCGTACCTGACACCAAACCCATGCTGGAAAACAACACGAACCTCCTCAAGCGTCATATTCGCCGCCTCAGGGAAGCAGAAATACACAAAGACCCAGCCGAGGAAGGACAGACCAGCGTAGAACCCGAATGTGCCGGACGGCGTCATATTGCGCATCATGGTCAGGAACGTAGCCGAGACCACGATGTTAGGCCCCCAATTAGAGATGTTAATCAGCGTAGTGCCCATGGCCCTGACTTCCATGGGGAGGAACTCGTTCGCCTGCCACGGGACACAGCCGAGCCCGGCCGCATAAAAGGCAACAAATAGGATCATCATGACGAGGACCAGGTAGGCCGGCCAGCCGATGTTTTCCTCCGTCAACTCGAGCGTGTCGAGGTCGAGCGGGATCCACCTGAACGCGACGGCCGCGATGACCAGGCAGACGGGCATGCCCCACATGGTCCAGAGGAGGATCCTGCGGCGGCCGACGCGGTCGATGAGGAAGATGGACAGGACGGTGAAGATCCAGTTCGTCACGGCGACGACCGTCCCGACGGCGATGGGGTTCGAGAAGCCCACGATGTCGAACAGCGTCGACGAGTAGTACATGAGCGTGTTGAAGCCGCAGAACTGCTGGAAGGCCATGAGGCCGCATGCGGCAATTGTGGCTCGCAGGTTCGCGGGGACGGTGAAGATGTTCTTGAGTGATGTGCGCCACGAGATCTCCTCGCTGAGGGCCTTGGAGGCGTTGACACCATATTCGAGAGAAAGTAATTTGTTGGCGACATGGTCCTCGGTAGCATGGGGATAAATCCGTCTTAGGACCCTTTCGCATTCTTCACGTCTGCCGTGGAACATGAGCTGTCGAGGTGACTCGGGACACCAGAAGAGGAGCACGCCGAGGATTATAGACGGGACTCCGCCAATCCCGAACATGTACCTCCAGCCATGTGCCACCTTGTAGAAGGCCGCGTCGAAAGCGTAGGCTAGGACCGAGCCGGTGCCCAGGAAGATCATGTCAACCGAGATCATTCTACCGCGGAACCTAGCCGGGGAGATTTCTGCGATGTACAGTGGAACGATCTAGGGTGCGAAGCAATCAAATCAGCAAGACGTTTCCTTTGACTTGATCCTCGACATCAATTAAGGAAGGCTAGACGAAGACCTCACCATGGAAGCAGAACCAACACCCAGCCCAACAGCGACACGACCTACGGACATCTGAGCGATGGTGTAGGAGCTCGCCTGGATCACAGCACCGATGGTGAATAAGACGGACGCAAACCAGATGGCCGGCCGACGACCGTACATATCCGCAGTGACACCGGCCGCCACAGCGCCGACCAAGGCTCCTGCAGCACAGAGTGCCGTGATGAGCTCCTTGTCAGAGTTGCTGATGGGCTTGCCGTTCAGGTCTGAGCCGATCACGACCAGGACGCCGGAGATGACACCAGTCTGCCCAAGGATAATTAACAACCCATCACAGGGATCAGTTCGGCAACTGGAAAAGCTGCACACAGGGGGCTTTGGTATGCAGGAGAATTATACGTACGTCGTAACCGAAGAGCATGCCGCCAATCGCTGTGGCACAAGCACAGAGCCAGACGAACCTGCCCGGCGTGGTCTCTTCGATAGCCTCGAGGTCGGCATGCTCGGCAACCTTGAGGACGGCCTCATTTGAGATTGTCCGCTCGAGGTGCTCGGTGGCGGTGACACCCTTGGACACGTCTGCCTTGTTGGAAGACATGTCGCTAGACTGCTGGGGCTTACAAAAGATTTCGAGCGAGGAACAAAGCCCGTGTCCGAACAGCTGATGATTGTCTCAACCTGAGTTGAACTTGAAAGTTATCTGATGGATTTGTACGATGGGGAGGGCATCCACGATTCTTATACAATTCTTACGGAATAGTGATCAAGAAGACGGGGAAACAATGCAGCCACCATTAGTTTCCAGCTTCGGCAGGGAGCCCAGACCTCGACCCGAGCGAACGAGGAGCCCGAACAAGCATATATCTACTGGCCAGAGGATGTCACCGGCGCATTTGGCTAAATGCAGCAGGGGAAATACCCCAGGTCTCGGATATCTTCCCCATAATTTCCCCAGAATCTTGAATCTGGGGGACAGCCGCCGTCCTGCCCTGCCTGAGTCGCAAGGGGTGTGTCGGGTCCGGGGTCACAGTTTGTCGTCGTCGAGGACGCCACGGCATGCGCTAATTGGTAAAACATTCATCCAGTGTGTGTGTGATGCGCGGGGAGGGAGAAGGGCGTTGTGGGGCCGCCGAGAGAGTCTAGGAATCTTTTTCCGAGCTTGGGGCAGGTCTTTCCGGTCTGTAGCAGCTGGGGGTAAGTCTCTCCGGTGTAAGTGCGCCAATCTGCCCCACACAGACAGAGCTCTGCAGCAAAGATGTCGCGGGGAGGTTGCTCAACTGCAGATAAAATCTCCATACATCGTTGTGTATGACACGGAGCTGGGTCCAGAGTCCCACAAACCTTGGAAGGCACGACTGCAGTGCCTTCCAAATTCGTGTCAGTATGTGAGACCAGACAAGTATAAAGGGGTGACTTCCGCCACCCCATTGGATTTGCTAAATCGTGGCACGCCGTCCTCCTACAACTCTCAAACCAACCATCCCTTTCTAATTCTTCAAGACTCTTCCCCCTCATCCCTTGTCATCATGACACAAAAGCTCAAGATCGCGGCCGCCGGCCTCGGGCGCATGGGCAAGCGCCATGCCATCAACTTCCTCCACAGGACCCCGCGGGCCGAGCTCGTGGCCGCCTTCACCCCAGACCCCTCAGAGTTGGCATGGGGAAAGGAAAACCTCGAGCCGTACGGTGTGACCCTGTACGACGACTACAAAAAGATGATCGAGCACGAGGGGCTCATGGCCGTGGTCATTGGCACGGCTACCTCTGTCCACGCCGAGGAGGCTATACAGGCCATGGAGAAGAACCTGCACGTGCTGTGCGAGAAGCCGTTGTCAACAAGCATAGATGTCGTAAGTGTAGCTTCCAACATCTGAGACGAGTGTTTGTGTTCTGCGTGGCCCGCCAAACCAATGGCTGACCTGCCGTGACACCCCTGACCAGTGCAAACAAGTCGTCGCCGAGGCCCGCAAGCGGCCCCACCTCAAGGTCATGTGCGGCTTCTCCCGGCGCTTCGACGAGTCGTACCGCGACGCCCACTCCAAGATGGAGCAGGGGCTGATCGGGCGGCCGTCGGTGGTCCGCAGCCAGACGTGCGACAAGCACGATCCGTCGGGCTTCTTCGTCGAATACGCCGCGTGGTCTGGCGGCGTCTTCGTCGACATGAGCGTGCACGATATCGACCTGACGCTGTGGTTCTTCGGCGACAACGTCGTGCCCAAGAGCGTGTCGGCGTACGGCATCACGGCGGTGCAGCCGGGGCTCAAGAAGTACAACGACTACGACAACGCCGTGGGCATCGTCGAGTTCTGGGGCGGGCAGATCGCAAACTACTACTGCTCTCGCATGATGGCCCACGGCCAGGAGGACGTGACAGAGATCATCGGGACCGAGGGCAAGCTGTCCGTCAACACGAACCCGCAGAAGAACTTTGTAAACTACTACGGCCCCAACGGCATCACCCGCGAGGTCCCCGCGCATTACTACGGCCGCTTCGAGGGCGCGTTTGTACAGGAGGCCAACGAGTTCGCCGACTGCTGCCTGGACAATAAGGCGTTGCCGCTGGATCTCAACAATGCGGTCAAGGCTGTGCAGATTGGCGCTTGGATCCAGGAGGCGCTGGTCAAGGGCATACAGATCCGGTTTGACGAGACTGGGAAGAGGATCGAGCAGCCCAAGCTGTGAGCTTCTACCATGGGTACTGCCCCATGGGTGCTGCCCCATAGGCATTATGTAGGTAGATAAAAGTCAAAACTCGTCCCATTGTTCTTGCAACGACGTGACCATCGGCTCTGTGTTCCACGACGTGGTCTGCTGCATGTGCTGGAGGAATGTCTTGACCGCTTTCTGATCCGCTTTATCAACAAGGACACCACCCCCTTCCAAGTACTGTCGTCAGTGATGGTTCCAAAGCATTCGATAGAGTCCAATTGCTTACAGACAGATATAGCATGCCTTGCCATGAACAGAAGATTTTCCGCGCCCTGGTTCGAATTTGCGAGACCGATTATGCTCCGCAGATGTTTTCGCACAACGCTCTAGACATCCACAACTCGATTAGTTGTTGTCTTGTATACAATGAGTTTTGGTATTATCATAGGTCCTTGAAGACATAGCCGAATTGTCCGTGACATACCTCTCTGCGTCTATTCTCTCTCAAGCCATCGTAGCCAGACTTCTGAGTCGCTGGCTCCGAAAGCGCAAGGAGGATGACAGCAACATTATAATATTGCAGCCCAAATGCTATTCAATGTCAGTTTCCTCCTGTCGTACAACACGTTGTGTCAACTCGTGGGCTACTTACCGTTGCATGGCAGAAGCATCCATATCTCTGGGAGTCTTCTTACTTCTCCGGCACCAGGCCCTACCCAAGTTGGGTTGAATGTGGAAGGCCTCGATTCATACCACTCTTCGAGTTCCCCGCGGGCTTCATTTAATATACGCTCTCTGGGCTCCGTGTCCTCGACGGCGGTGCCGAGCAAAATGCGGGCCACGATCACGACTATCCTCGCCGCGTATGCCATGTCATCGTCGCGGCGGTAAATGTCGGACTGTAAGAATGCCTCCAAATCTGTCTTGAGTGGTGACTGCTGCACCATTGATATGTATATATCCTGGCGCAGACATAGCCAGGCGGATGCCTCTCTCAAACCTGGGGTAAAGCCCCAGTCACGCATCGAATTGACGATGCGCGTTGTCCCCGTGAGGTGAAGTCCTCGATCCTCAGCTGTGGGTGACTGTCAGCGCTCCTTTCAGGCTTTTCAGTGGGCATCAGGGGTCAAAGACATACAGTCCATCTCCTCGTATTGTCGGAGTATAGCCACCGCGGCGAAGACCTCTTCACTAACGTGGTTCTCGGGATTTGAGATGGTGGGTATTAGGAGATTCAGGCACTTGTCATAGTACTCCAGGGCCTCAGTGGATTCCTGTCCGCGTCGGTGCCTATTGATATGGCGCGAGGAGAAAGCGAAAATGGCATATCGCAAGGTAGGGTGCTGCAGCGCTCGACGTGGTACTTCAGTCTCGAAGGTGCGCTCCCGATCAGTGATGTCGGCCTGGGCTTTCGATTAGAGCGGTTTCAGAAGAAGTCATCGTGGTGTTAATGATACTTACCCATAGAGCCATGTTATCAGTAAAGTTCCGCATCAATATGGCTTCCCGCTGTGTCAACGTGATATTTGAAGGCCCTACAGAAATGGGATAGATTGTAGAGTATGAGCGAGAAGATGTGCTTTCGGGTGAGCCATGAACCGTGGAAGTATCTGTCCTCGGGGTTGCCGACAGCAGGGTGCGACTGTAGCTTTCATGCACGGGTGTTACAGCGTGCAACATTGCATACCTGTCCCTGCTGTTTCCTACCTCCTCCAAAGGCTTTGGGAGAGAAGAGCCATCCGTGGTCAATACTACGTCCTGGGACTCTGGGTTGGAGAGCCCTCGAGCACATATCGAGTCTTCAATGCCGGGTAGTTCACGGGCTTTAGGCAACGAATTATCCGGATCCGTTTCGAGGTGGTCCGGGTCTTCATACCATCTGCTGACCGTAGTCGTCTCGTCCAAGTATGTCACTGCCTCGTCAGAAAAATCGATCTTGGAGGCTATTTTACGACGCACTTACGTCTTCCATCGCTTTGAACCCAGGTCTGGTCCTCTGGGAACGAAAATGTTTCTGAGCCAGACTTGTTGAAGCCGCGGAATCGGACATTAGTAGCCCGCACACACTCGATACCATCCTTGGTGCAAGATGCACATGCTGGTATGTTCTCGTCACCTGAGAAAATCAGCACGAGTATGAGAACTGCCTGTAATTCGCTCTGGGGGCTTACATCTGACGTGTCGAACTGTCGTATCTCAATTAGCAGGCTCCATTTTCGCTTTGAGACTCGGCAACTCACCTCTGCAGGCTTGGCTACGAATTGTTTCGGAATGTCAGCTACACAGGGACTTCAAACATAGGGTAGCCCCACCTACCAGCCATTCACGACTCTCGTCCTTCTGCTCTGGCGCGCGTCCATTACCACGCCTCCACGAGCTTGCCGCAGCTGCACATGTGAAAATCAGCTACAAGCCGGCTTCCATGTCCTGGTCAAGAGCACATGTGTGCCGGCGACAGTGAGTTCAAAAAACAAGTCCCCAGAAACATTGATCAATCTTGATCAGGTATTCCTGTAGTCTGGATTTCGATTCGTGCTTGTGGCTGTTTTTCTGAAGGAACCCAGGCCAAAAATGGGTGACGGCTCGTCATGATGCGGGATATGTATCCCGCGGGTTAGGGTACATGGTGCCCGCATTTCGGGAACTCGCTGCATCTAAAGGAATAGTCCACTCGCTTAGCTAAATCCCGGCCAAGCTTGACCTCTACGCGAGGAGAAAAGACCACGACTTTGTCTGAAGCCGTACTTTGTACCAACCTCTCCAATAGTGTTTGTGTCACGTGTCAACGCGCCCTTTGAGGCTCGCGGTGTAGACTAGCCCGAAATGTACGACACGTCAACGTACCTAGGTCCTGGAACTCGTATCTCACTGAGCAGTCTCTCCACATACACATCACTGCCCAGCGCGTCCACAGGACAAGACAGTGCGTACCCAGCAAATCAACAATGAAAAGATAACATGGCTTCCATTGTGCATCCAGCAGGCATATGGAGCGTGCCGGACCTGGAGAGTACGAGCAGTGGCACAGCCAAAGACGAGACGCTGAGGAAGCACGCGTCTCTGCTCACACACCCCGCATCCGAACATCGCCATCTTCACCTGGCCGCGGTCGCTGCGGAAGAGCCTCCCACAAGCGGATCCATCGAACTCGCCCATACTCAGAGCCTCCACCGCATGGGAGGAGCCTCCTCCAGTGCCCCTCCCTCACGTGCCGATCAGACCCAAGAAAATGGCAGCTTGCGCGCCCCCATGACCCAAAGCATCCCCGCAGAACTTCCAAATCTGGTGGCAGAGGTCGTCTTTGTGCTGACATGTGCAGGCGGCCAGCTTGTCTCGGCCCTCCTCATCGGCCACGTCGCCGTGACGCAGGCCGTTTTCAGCGCCGCCCTGGACATCCCGCCTTCCCAGGCCCCCTGGCTCCTCGGCGCGTCAATGCTCCCCTGCGGTCTGTCCGTCGTCATCTCCGGATCGCTTGCGGACCTCGCCCCGCCTAAGCCGCTCATGGTCGGCGCTTTTCTCTGGGAGATGGTATGGAACGCGGTTGCGGCCGTGGCCATCAGCCCGCGGCTCAAGGGCCTCTTCTTCTTTTCGCGCGCGATGCAGGGCCTCGCGGCCGGCGTGCTCGTCTCGGCGTCCATGAGCATCCTCGGCCGCGTGTATCAGCCGGGGATCCGCAAGACGCGGGTCTTTAGCCTCATGGCTGCTGGTTCGCCCTTCGGGTACTGGCTGGGCTGCCTGCTGTCCGGCGCGTTGAGCTCGCACCTCCCGTGGATCTTTGGCAGCTCAGCCATTCTTATGCTCATATGGACTATCGCGGCCCAGCTCACAATCCCAGATTTACAACCGGCGAAGGACAGTCTCAACACCGAAGCGCCGTCATTGCGCCACTTTGACTACATCGGCGCTGGTCTTGCTTCTGTGGGTTGTACCTTGCTTATCTTTGGACTCACCCAGGGCGACTCGGCAGAATGGCACCCGTACACGTACTCCTTGATTATAATCGGACTTTTCATGCTTTTAGGGTTCTATTTCGTTGAAAAACGGATCGCTCGCCCACTCATCCCCAATCAACTCTGGCAGACGCCGGGGTTTACCCCCCTTCTCGTCTCCTACTTTCTAGGCCTTGGAGCGTACAGTGGGTCCTTCCAATGTCTCAGTCATGAGGAGTGAAGGAGAAGTGGGGAAAAGAAATACAAAGAAAATGTCATTTGGGTCATTGTGTTGATTTTTCCTGATTACAGGCGGCGCATGGCAATGGTATGCCATCCAGTTCTGGCAGCGCTACCAGGGCGCCTCACCCCTGACGGCCGCCCTTTACCTCCTACCCAACGGCATCGTCGGCATTCTCGCCGCCTACGTAGTCTCCAAGACCCTGCACGTCGTGCCCACCCATGTGATATTTGCTGCCAGCATGATCGCCTTCGCGCTCGGGCCCGTCTTCTTCCTCCCGCAGACCCAGAAGTCCGCCTACTGGTCGCTCTCGATGCCGGGCGTGGCCCTCGCCACTTTCGGGCCCGACATGAGTTTCGCGGCCGCGGCCATCTTCATCACCAGCAGTGTGCCGAGGAGCTACCAAGGAGCCGCGGGCAGCCTGCTGGTGACTGTGCAGAACCTCACGGTGGCGGTGATGACGAGCATCAGCGGGGCTATCGGGACCAAGGTAGAGGCGCTTCCGGACGGCGATATTGGGCTTGCTGGTATCAAGGCGATCTGGTGGTTTGGGCTGGCGGCGGCGCTTGCGGGGGCGCTGGTTACGACGACGATGGTCCGGATACCGCGAGCGGAGGAAAAGGAACATGTACATTGATTGCTTACACGTGCCGGGGCGGGCTTTCGCTTGTAATATCGGTGCAGATATCAAGTAATGGGCAGCACTGGCTCCGTCCAGGCCAGCCCGGTGCTATGAATGGACGCCGACAAGCAGGAAATTATTTCCCAGCACATCAAGGCGGGCAGGTCTCATGTCGTAAGACGTCGAATTTGCGCAACCAGTCATATATTGACGATGGCCATATCTGGGTAGAGCGATAGAGACAGGTTGGAGTTCGAGTGAGCGCTGAGAGCCGTCCGTGGAGAGCCAAAATCACGACGATACATCAGTCAAGCAGAATGACGAGCCGGTCGTATAACACCACAATCATAACCAGTAGATAATATCTCACACCTAGGTAGAGCGCTGCAGCTGCTCAAGTGCTGTGGCCCTGACTGTTAGAGTTGCAACCGACCAACATCCCGATCGGGATGAGCATCCCTGTTCAGGGCCCGCTTGGCGCTGAACCAACAGGAAACATAGCGTGCTGACGCGCCAATACAGCAGCGGGAAATAGTCCAGCATGCTCAAACTCTTTCGACACCTCGAAGGCCCGGGTTCAGAATCTCAGTCAACATCATGGGAGGGGTCGCGTCCATTCCAAAAGACTCCTCGCGCGAGGTGCAAGTCATCTCCGCGGGCTATTCCCGTACTGGGACGGTGTCAATGTCGATGGCACTGGACAAGCTCCTTGACGGCCCGATTCTCCACGGAGGAACGCAGATCCTCGTGCGCGGTGATGACTATTGCAGCCTCTGGATCAAGGCATATGAGGCCAGGAATGCTGGCGACAAGGAGACAACTCTGAAG
Source organism: Diaporthe velutina (assembly GCA_038088505.1). Taxonomy (NCBI): domain Eukaryota; kingdom Fungi; phylum Ascomycota; class Sordariomycetes; order Diaporthales; family Diaporthaceae; genus Diaporthe; species Diaporthe velutina. Next base: position 125,583 of record JBBWSJ010000110.1, on the reverse strand, counting down.
CTCGTCCGTCAGGCTACCGCAGGCTTCGTGGGCACTGCGGACTTGCCACCAGCTGACTTTATTCCTGAGATGATGGAGTTGTACCCGGTAAGTTGAATGATTTCCCCCTGGCAAGTCGGTCCAGAGATAGTACTCACTGACATCGTCGATACGCCGTAGCACGCGAAAGTGGTGCTCGTTCGTAGGGACTCCGTCAAATGGTGGAACAGCAGTAAGGATTTCCCACAAATATGCATCCGGCTCTTCACTCGATTATCATGATTCCTGACTTTCAAGTGCAAAGTCGCCGCTCTTACTAGCCGGACGACACCGGCATGGCTCGGCTTTGTCCTAGCTCCGATCCCGGGGTGGAGGTACCTCCCGTCATTTGCAAAGGAATACAGTCGCTCAACACTCAAGCTCGCAGGCTTGGGTGGGAATGACGACACAGCGGATCCTACTCAGCTGATCAAAAAGGGTGGCCCTCGTGAGTACTGCGCGCTCGTTGCTCCGGCCATGTGCTAATGATGATCTGGACGCAGACATTTTGCAAGCGCATCACGACAAGGTGCGACAAGCAGTCCCAAAAACAGAGCAATTACTGGAAATGGATCTGAGTGAGGGCTGGAAGCCGTTGTGTCAGTTCCTAGGAGCGCCCGTTCCCAACGAGCCTTTCCCGCGAGCAAATGACGCGGCCGCGGCGGACAGCTACGCCACGAAAGTGCTGCTCAAAGTGCTAGGGGTCTGGGTCGGGATTTTTACGGGGGTGGGGTCTGCCTTGTACGGAGGGTGGGTATTGAAATCTAGGATACTCTAAGAGTTATTTATACGCTGTGATAGTTATTCTACCTCGGCAGCGAGCGGGACGCTGCGCGCTGCTGAGGGCCGTCCACGCTGTATTACACTTCCGGACAGCAAGTAATGATAGGGTCTACGTCGAAATTGCGCCACGACGGATGCATAATGCTGTACTAGTAAGCTTACATATCTACTTCATGTCAGAGCAAAGGTTTGTGCTTGCGCAGGTATTCAAGGTGAGCTTGGTGCATGATGCGAAAGCTATCTCTACAACACAGCAATTCGTGCGCAGTATTTGTTATTATACATTTTCTAATTTGTGTATGACAGAGGCGACCACTGTTTCGTGTGAACGTCAATTGCCCAATTGAATCGGCCTATCTTCTGAGGACCTTCAATCTTAAACAAGATTGGTGAACTCATGCAACAAGGCCAACTCATCAAACTGCGTTGCCAAGGTCTCGACCGTTGCTTGGTCGTCTAAAGCCAGTACTATAGCGCTCGATATGGCGACCTCAGGAGCATCGTAGTGCTTTCCTGTATTGCGGAGCTCCTCCAGCATGCTGTTTGCGAGATCATACCCGATTGCACCCGATTTCAGTGCAACTAATAGAAAGGCCCGAAGGAACGGGTAGTAGATTCGGTACCGCACATAGGCCCTTTTCCAGAACTCAAAGCAGATCTGAAAATAGAAGCTCCAGTGCGGTTCGTCTGCGGGGTTGTGTATTAGGGCATTACCCACCTCTATAGCAACACAATTGAACCACCCTGTGACTGGAAGTGGTGGAGACGCCGTACAATATGCGACCATGAGTCGCTTGAGCTGCTTCAAGGAAGCATGGTACATTGTAGAGGGTGTCGCATCTAGAGATGTAAAAGAGCCGAGACGCAGTGTTTCTGAAGAATTCAGGAATGGCCGAAACAGGGAGAGCATGATACAATGGTATACACCACTATGATAGCGTTAGAAAGTCCTACCACGAAGTTATTGCGGCTTACTGGTTGAGGCTTACTGGAAGAAGAGAACATGAGAAGTAGAGTGTGGTTCTCGAACTAGGTCCGAACTCAAACTATCTGCCCAGGCAAGTAGTTTCTGACACTTAGATTCTGCAAAAGCCAGAGGAACTCTCTCACCTAGGGGTGTCTCATCCGTCGAAACATAGACGGAATTAATTTCCTGTAGGATGACCCAAAGTGAGCTGATCTTGGGAAAAGTCGGCCCCATGCAAGCCGGAAGTGAACCAGCCGGCCAGTCGAGCCTTGACGGACCGATCAGTGCTCCGACATCGCCAGGAACTGGGAGCATGGGAGCGAACGGGATTGGTGGGCCCCGGTAGTAGATGTCTTGGAATCTGAGAGGGGTGTTTAGATATGTGTAAAGTTTGATGGTGATTGCAGCACTCACGAGAGCACGCCATATACTCCCCATGCAACATGCGCCAACTCCTTGATCTTGTCGGCTGGAAGCTGGCGAAATGCCTTAGCCAAGTCGTCTGTTGGCCGAGTTCCAATCAATGACATCCTAGTTGCCATAGCGCGGATCTCAGCTGCTGTATCATGTCTGACTTGCTCGTTGCCGTACAGATTGCATGCCATCGACAAATAGCATAATGCAGCAAGGGTTGGGTCATCTTGCATCTGCTCGGCTGCCCATAGCCTTTCTGCCTCTCGCATAAAAGCAACAGTAAACGCGGACGAACGCACATCAAAAGTGCTGTAGGATTGCTAGCCTGACTGTCAGCTAGTTACTACAGAGAAACTCATGTGTACAAAAAAAGATATTTGGGTCAGGAGATGAATACGCACGCATGCAAAAGACATTACGGCAGACAGAAGAAATGGTGAGCAATGATCGAGCTTATTTGTGACCAGAGCAGACAAAAATAGGTCGCAGTCGACGCAACCAAAGATAGCAGGATATGTTTCAAAGTGATGCGACAATACAGAGGCAGCAAACTCGTCGCCGATAGGAATTGTCGTCCAATACTTGATTCTGAGCCGATTCAGCCTGGAGTCAAAGTAAAGACGATCCTGAACGGGCCCCGCAATAGGTGAAGTATGCCTCGAAAAGGTTCCTCGCAGGGGTGCGGGTGGGCCGATTGTTGGAACTATATCGACAGTTGGATCTTCATCAGCGTTTCCTTGTCGGCTCGCTCCAAAAGGGTGCTTTGTGTCGATGATGCAGAAATCTAAGGGGGCCAAAATTGGATATACTGAGCGATGTAGCATGTTTAGTTCAAATTCAATGCCGGATTCGGTGCGAGGCAGTATTGCGCGGGCTGTTGCAAGGTCAGATGGTCGGGCGGCTGTGTGGACAGCGCCTTCGATAGACGATAACACAACCGACACGTCGTCAGTCGACTTCAACCGTCGGACTATTTCCAGAGCCTTGGTCTCCGGCGCATTTCGAAGATGGTTTACGAAGTCGGTGTGTTGCTGTAAGTCTTCCTGGACACGTTGAAGCTGTCGCTGTAGAACCACGGCCGGCGATTCAGTGTATTCGCAGGAAAGGTTAAGCTCGCTGCAGCGACCACATGCTGGCCGTTCGCCATCACACTGGTCGCAATTTGGGGGTCAGTTCCTAATGAGCACTAAAGAAAAGCGGGTGACAATGTGACTTGCAGATGCTTTCTTCTCACGACACCTGTCGCACGCAACGCGGAAGTTGCCGCGTCTCTTCTTACGTGGTTGCTCCTCTTCCCCTCGAACTCGTGGATCAAGCCTCGCTGAACCTGGCAAGATGGTACGATATTTGGCCTTCATTTCGAATCAAATGACAATGGGCATGAGAAATAGCATCGCTTCGTCGGGACTCATCTTCTCCCTAACACAGAGTTTTGACGATTCTTATATTAGGACGGGTCGACCGACATCTGAGCAATCGTGAGGTTTCGCAAACTAGGGCCGCATGATGACGACGCCGGAGAAAAGTCCGGGGGATCCTGCATAATGATTGGTCGAGGTGTGTCTCAACCGTCTGCAATGTTTCGCGAGGGGCTGCCTAGTTGCTTTTCTGCAGCAAGGGGCGCCGGGATCTAGACCTCGGGCGCCAACTTGACGTGGAGGCATCATAACGCGCAACGTGCCATCAAATCTTGGCTTCTACTCAAGCCATCTCGAGATGTCTAGTTTGTCTCAGGCATACCGCCGCCTGCTTCCATCGCAGCCTGTCGATGACACTGTAGTATCGGAAAATGCTGCGCCTAGGACTCCGAAGAGACCCAGCATAACGGCCGCATGCGAAGCTTGTCGCCAACGGAAGTCCAAGGTGAGCGCTGCTTCGCCACAGGCCACTTTTGAGAATATCTAACGCTTCTCGAACTTTCAGTGCTCAGGCGAGCGGCCAAGATGCAAGGTCTGTCTTCAACGATCGACCGAATGCCGCTATGCGACGACTTTGGCAGAAACCCACTCGCAAGCGCTGAAACGAAAATACGAAGAACTACTCCAGCAACAGGATCAGACTTCACCTCACAAAGAGCTCTTTGAGCTCCTCAAGTCGATGTCGGCCGAGGAGGCACTGGAAATATTTCGCAGGATCAAAGCTGGACACGATGTGAAAGCAATTCTAGATCATGTCCGAGATGGAAACTTGCTACTGCAGTTACACTTGATGCCGGAAACTCGACTCAGATATGAGTTCCCTTACAAGCCACATATGCCCATCTTTCTCAGGAAGAATAACGACAACCCTTATCTAGACTCGCTCGTGTACGAGTCTACTCTATCTGACCAACTGTCACCAAGCCGCCAGCAACAGGCAATGGTCGGAACCGAGGATTTCAGCCCCTACATGAAACCTTATCACGCTGCTGTGCTGGTAGAAGCACTTCTATCTAACATCAAAATCTCAGCATGGACGAATGTAACGTCAGACGAATCTCTCCTGGGCCGTCTCATGCATCAGTACTTCCTCCACCAGTACTCCTTTTGGCCTTTCTTTCACAAAGATTATTTCCTCCAGGATCTCAAATTCGGTCGAAAGCGGTTTTGCTCGGCCCTCTTGGTAAATGCCATACTAGCAGATGCTTGCCACGGACTATCACAGCTGCCTCATCGAAATGAGCCCTGGAATCCTTCTAGTCTTGGTTATCGATTTTTTGCGGAAACCAGACGGCTTTGTGAGCTGGAGGCAGGCAAGAATAAGATCACCACGGTGCAGGCTCTCCTGGTCATGTCGATGGTCTTCAACTTGGATGGCTTCGACAACATTGGTTCGAGGTATCTAGGTCTAGCAATCCAAATGTCACATGAAATGAAGCTTTTCACCTGTGTCGAAGTGAGGAGCAAAAGTTTGCAAAGAGTCCGCGAACTGACGGCCTGGGCAATCTTTACGTATCAAACGTAAGTGTTTATCTACTTCTGCTCTTCAATCACTCAATAACAAATCGGCACAGATCACACGTATTTGCCTACTTCAAAGCCCCATTGACGCCCAAGCAGCCAGAATTCATGCCACCTGACCCGTTGCAGGACCCAAAATGGTACGGTGAGCTATTCGTGAGGTACCCTACCGATCAAAAACTTGTGCCGTTGCGCCATCCTCAAGTCTTCCACGCGAACTGTCAATTTCGTATCATCCTCAATGAGATTGCAGAAGCATCTTGGGGCAGACAAGCAAAAGGCATGTCCTTGGCAGAAACCATCCAATTCTATGAAAGACTGCAAAACTGGTTGGACGGGCTCCCCACGTGTTTCACGCCTAGGAACATTGTATTGCCCGCACACCTTCAGCTCCAGTAAGCCGGATTGGATCTCTCATTGACACAAGACCTGACTAACACCGTGGAAGCATGTATTATTTCCAGGCCTTGGTGTGTATTTTCGAACCCCATGTCGCATCTGAAGGCACTGGAGCCGGGCCGTTACGGAAGCCTACACGAGCAGTGCTTGAATTCAAAAGCACACCACAACAGGTCATCGCCAATGCCAGAGCCCAACTCGAAACCCTCATTCGTTTACACTATATTCGTCACAGTTTTGAAACCTACGATCCCCTGATCATGCACTTACTTTCCATCTTCAGCTTCTTAAGTGTGGGCAATCTTTCACTGACTGACGCGGATCCAGAGCGGGTTGAAGCAACATACTCTTCAGTCATTCTTGCTGGGAAGGGTATACGCGATCAAGCCCGATCGTGCCAGCTTGCACGAGTCCTCTCTCAGTTCGTTCGCAACTCACTTGGGCCTGAACACTTTTGGCTGTGGAAGGAGGGCATGCCGACAGAGGAGGCCGAAGTTCATGAACTACAAATGATGCAGCATTCCCGCACAAATTATCCCGTCAACATTGTGAGCATTGCCGGCGATGTGGAGAAGCACAGGTTAGGTAACCTGATAAAAGAGACAATTGGTGCTGATTTTGACGACTCGAGCGGCGTTGAAGGGTCGAGTAGAGACGCCACACCTGATGCCGCGCTGAATTGATAACGCAATGATGGAAAATTATCAGCCCAAATCAGTCTAGATACCTGAATAGTGGTGTAATTGAGGAATGAGGGAACGCCGTTTCCTGAGTTTAACTCCAAAGGAATTACCAGATAGCTCACGATCTTTCTACACGAGGGTTGTCTCTGAAGTTCGTGTTCTTCCTACGTTTTTCGGTTGCTTCGTCCGCAAGCCTTGCTTAACCCTCACGTAGTGTCGCTTCCATCAATTTTGACAGCGGGTCAAAACCTCCCAGGACAGACGTGTCAATGTGATCTTCCAACACTAATTGCTGATTCCCATCAATACGAATGCAACGATAGGCTTAGGTCAATCTTTTTGGGCAACTTTTCAGCATATCTGCATGTTGCTGGCAGGCTCCGAAGTGGCTCTTGCGTGTGGGTATGCTGGTCAGTCTTGGTACAGGTGGGCGACCACAATCTGAGAGCGGACTGGGCGAGTGTAGCGTATCGTACAGACGCGGCCTCTACGTACGACATGTCGTGTTGTCCCTGGCCCTGCCCCTTCAAAGCGACGATCTGCATAACCAACTGGCCCCAGTGGTCGTGCTCAAGTGGATTCTCATCAGCCCTGCGGAGGCCCCATCTGAGATGAATAATACGTATTTTACAGCGCCGGTACGCATCTCTCGACTCAACATCCTTGCTGCTAACCCGCGACGCCTCGAGTGCTCGTGGTATTTTACAAGGCCCGGAATAGCCTATATATGGGTCGGGTGATGGGTATCCGAGCATACTCGAATAGGGCGGAGTGATCGTCGCCCCTTTTGAACAGGCTCATCGGAGTACCGACCAAGATATCGATCAGCCTGTGGAACGGGAGCAGCGATGGGCCACCAAATCTCCTGCGCCGATCCGGGGATCCTCCTTGCGGTGTTGACAGGCGTCTTGGGAGTCTTTGGACGACAATAAATAAATCCGTCCTTTTATCCAAATGAAGCTCTCGTCTCTTTCTCTCCTTCAAGCAACTCATTCGCTCCAGCCGTCGCTATCACCAACTAGACCACCTTCTTTTTTGATTAAGTCACTCTTTAATCCCCGAAACTGGGCCACCGACACTCTCGTTTGAAAGACGAAGAAAGAAGACCTCCGACATAATTTCATCTCAAACACACCTAATTCACAATGTTCCGCATCGCTACTGCCCTCACGGCCCTCGCCGCCCTCGCCACAGCTGCCCCAGCCCCCCAGAGCTCCCGTGGCATCACCAGCGGCAGCTTGACATGGTACACCGAGGGCATCGGCCAGGCCTTCACCGCCTGCGGCACCATGGCAGCCGTCACTGACGTAGGTCACCCACCGATAGCATCCTCTCAGCCACTTCCCCATCCGATGGGATTCATATCTCCATCCCTTGCCTCCAAAATTCACCCAAGAAACGTGTACCGTCCACAGCAAGCTAACTCAAGACATATCTGCAGCACATCGCCGCTCTCTCAGAAGCCGACTACGGCGTCTACGCAAACCCCAACGAGAGCCCGGTCTGCGGCAAGAAGATCCGCGTCCACGGCGAAAACGGCAACTCGGTCCTGGCCACGGTCGCCGACCGCTGCGCCGGCTGTGCCACCGGCGACGTCGACGTCACCCCCGTCGTTTTCGCCGAGCTGGGATACACCCAGGACATTGGCCGTGTCGCTGTCTCTTGGAACTTTGAGTAAGCTTGAGTGCCTTTTTGAGGTTCCCCATCGGAGACATTGTTTGTCATTTTCATGGTCGTGACGAGAAGAGCGCTGCTGTTGCCAAAGGGGGTCTATCCCCTTATCCAAGATGGACACGGTGGGCTTGAAAGCTGCTGCATGTCGGAATGGGAGGCAGCTCTTGGATGAGGCTCCGGATACCAAAAAGAAATATTGTGTATTTAATGAAACTATGACGAGGCCCCAGTCATGTTGCTTGATGAAGCTCTTGGGCAGAAACCATTTGATTTTCGCTATGCCAAGCCAATCGGCAGAGGACTATGATTTGCAATTTTGTGCACCTGTGCGCTCATGTGACTGGCTTCCAAACCGGTGTACTTTCGACGTGCTTAACACTTTTTGTGTGAAACTTTCTCGTGGTATCTCTATTTGCCTGGAGGACACAAGAGCACTGCACCTTGGCCACAGCCAGTACTCTGTCCTGGTCTGGTTCGGGTAAGCTTCCAAGGCTTAATCCCTTTCGCAGAATTGTGTATGTAAACGGTTTGCCCGTTTGCCAGCAAAAGAACATCTATTCAATTTCTTAGTTATCGTTAGGAAACAGCTTAGGTAGAACGGACCCAAGTGGATGTTTATTGGATGTCTGTGACCAGTTGCCTTGACAGTAACAAGCTTGACTTGATGGTGCTGCTAACTGATCAGTGGAAGCCCAAGCCAGCGTTGCAAAGTGCACCAAAACCAATTGCCCTCGTAGGTAGCTTCTTCGTTTCCCATTTGGCCTTGTTCCTCGTTCCTCTTTTCCCTAAATTCATCCATGCGCACTCCTGCTCTGCTCACCCACCGCGTCAGCCCTTGGCCCCCTCCTTGCCCCAGCTCATTTTCTCTTTTAGCCCCGTCCTTCGAGGCCTACAAACCGTTTGCGACACTTCATCAATACTTCTCCACTGTGTCGGCACTTCTTCTGCTGCTGAACATGCAACCGACCATTTGAAGCAGCGGTCAATTCTCCAACGCTTCCACGCCATAAGTGGGTCGAAACAAACGGACGAGCTTACAAGTCACGAGAGGAAGCAAACGGTGGGCCTTGGGTCCTTCAACAAACGGAAACGAACACCAATCTCAAGTTTTACAATTCTCAGGGACACTGACCGAACTATGCGCACCGACTGCAAAGGCACCACTGGTCTTTTCAGTGGAGACCTCGAGCTTGTCGCCAACATACCCGCTGTTTACGCTCTTCTTTCGCTGCTGCTCGCCTCGACAAGCGCCAAACTCTTCGAGCTTCCAGCTTCTGAGCCCATCCCACTCCTCATCCAAGACCCGTTACGTGCATAAGGCCTTATTTGGGAGCTCTTGCGCTTGCATCAGCGAACGTGGATCCGCTTAAGAGACCGTCTCTTCTCGTGGTTGACCCAAGCAAATCTCACCATCGACCAAATCAGCCCATCGCTCCTCCCATTTTGCCTACGCGACTTTTGAGTCTCTCAAGCTCTACAGCGATTTGATCCTGGCTCAGCATTTTGTCGAAGATCGTCAAGCCGCAATGAATTCTCGTACGGTGACAGCTTTCACGCCGTTCCGTTTTCTGGATTTGCCCCGAGAGCTTCGCGATGAAATTTACGAAGCTGCCATCTTCGATCTCAGCCCCCCCGACATGGTCTTCTCACGTTCGCGAGAATTCATGACCTTACCGTTTTGCGATATCCAGCCTGAAGAGCCAGACTCATTGAGACTTCGAAAGATGAATGCCGACGTCCTATTGACCAACAGGCAGGTGTACTGGGAGGCTCGGGATGTGATCGTTCGAGCTCGGCTGATCATGGTATCTGTGTCGATCCGAATCAATGGCCAGGCACATTATCATGAGATCTTCGAGGAGCTGTCTAGAATCACCGCAATCGATCCCATGTACAGCAACCTCTGTATCATGAGCCATCGCAGTATGTACCAGATCCTCACTTACACCTTCTTCTTAACGGTAGTTTCCCGACGTTTACGATGCAGCGTCTCTGAATATAGTGTTTTGCTACTATGCAAATTCTCTGATTTTACTTGCTAACGATCCCATTCCGCAGTCGCATTGTCCGGGGATCCTGATCCATCCTACGAAACCAGAGACGACAAGAGATTCATCATTCACCGACAGGAGGCCCAATTCTTTTGTCGCATCATGATGGGCGAATTCAATCACTACCTAAGAGAAGATTTTGTTTTGAAGACCATTCATATTCTCAACCTCAACTGCTCTCCCACTTATTCACAACATGATTTCAGCAGCGTTTACGCCAGGCAGACACTGGCGCTTGAAGACTATCGAGAGGTTCTCCGTGGCTTCACAGATTTCAGGATTCGTGGCGCCAGTATTGGTTGGGAAAGTGGTCTGTATGGAGCCGTGCTGCAGGACGTTCGATTCATTGATTACGAGGAACCGACTGACCTCATCGATGATCTTCGTAACTTGGAGCAGCAAGGGTCTCGGATCTTGCTCCAGACGGGTGATGTCGAAGCTGCGGATGAGATCTGGGCCAAGGCCCTGGGGAAATGTAACGTCGAGGCCGTGGGCATCCACTACTCACCCCCGGACCCGGCCAGGCTTAGAAGACATCACTTCTCAAAACCCGTCAGGTCGGCAATTCAACGGGGGATCCAACTCAGGCGCCAAAATTGCGACGAATTCACAGTCCCCTTCATCGAAATCTATCACAAGCTGATAAGCCACCGCCTCTCCGGTGCCTTACGTTTCATTGAACAAGGCCACCACTTGGAAACCAGACATGGGCGCGCACCAAGGCCCAAAGCTGATTATCTGGGCTTCATGTCGACCTGCTACCACGAGTTGTGGCGATTCTCGGGTTATGACAAGAAACGGCGACCTCTTCCATCTGACGAGGCTGAGTTGTGTCGCACAGCGGCTGCTATCTATCGCCTTCTCAACGCGCCAACTGGGGCTTCGAAAGCTTACAAAGCGATACGCCTAGCCGTTGAGCTTGTGCCAGACGATTTGTCAATTCAGCAGGAGAAAGAGAGAGTCGAGACGTGGGTAAGACGACTTGTCGACGATGGAGCATTGGCACGCTTCCCTGACTCCTCGCAACCTGATTGTTGTTGGTACTTGAGACGGTGATGGATCTGGTAGCCTTCTGAAGTGGATGTCATCAACTGATACTGTGTTATTGGTCGAAAGGGCCAATCCATATCCCAAAGGTCTAGCCTAGCAAACAGAGCATCCTTAATCCAAGCTATTCCAAAAGCTTGCCATTTTAGACTCGAGTATTCAATGAAGAGCCTTGGGCCCAACTTTTGACTACTTACTGCTTAACACCCTGTTGTTCAGAGCTCTAAGGCCTGAGAAACTTCGATTAGAAGGCTGCTTGAGTATCACTTAAAATCAACTGGCCCGTCATGTGTGTGGGTACTGGAGTCGGAAATGTCCGCCCGAGGCCTCCCTCAGTGGCTTTGTGAGCCTTGCACCTGTTGTTTCGATACGCTTTTAATATGACCAACTCATCCAGCGCCTCAGATGTTGTTGTTGCTGTGTTTGGGTCCAATTTAAAGTCCAACGGTCGTCATACCTAGGTATACTGTTCGTGAAGCCTTCCGTGCCGTATACAATCAACAGTGCAAAACTTTCATCAATTTCTTTCGTGACTCACTGATGTTCTTTTCAAGGAAATTTCATCCCCAATGCTGTTTGCACGTGGTCACTTGACTCGTGAGCAATGGCTTCATCCAATCTCTAGAATCGGCGGTGGGAAGGCGCTACGAACAACAGACCAGCTGTTGCAGTGATTGCCTTTCTGACTGGCAAATGCTCCTAAGGATCTCAAGTTTAAAACCTCACCAATCCCTTCCCTTCCACGAACTCGCAAAAATCTTTCCATCTTCCACCTCCAGCCGGTCAACCTCTATCGACCAAGACTCAGCCCTTCAATCAAGTCGTGGCTATCACACAAGACACCCTACCCAATCCAACAACTTCAAGTCTGACAAGATGTTCTCTCCCCTCGTTCTCGTTGCCATCATCGCCTTTTCGTCTGCCACCCTTGCGGCTCCCAAGCTGGAAGAGAACGTTTTCGCTGACTCCAACTCCACCTGCTGGTACTTCCTTCCCAACCCTCAGATCTTGCTGGCTTTCAAGTGATAGAAAGCGAAGCAAACGCAAATGTTGTTGCTAACTCACTGCAAGGAAGGGAAACATTGGTGAGCCCTGCTACGGCCACGGAAACGGTTGCGCCGTCACTGGAGCGATGGTAAGTTGTTACTACTCTTTGCCTCCTTCCAGCCTACCGCCCTGCCCTGTCAACTGGCCTGTCTGTCTATCCTTGGGCACAACTGGGCGCACCCCAGGCGTCAAACCCGAAGGCTGTAGCTCTTTTTCTAACCTTCTATCGCTAGCTCATCTGCGCTAAGGAGTCCACCGGCATCGACGAGATGATCTTCTACGATGCTTGCTACCCTCCCGACGTCAAGGCACGCAGCGTGGAGGGCCACGGTACTTGCCGCTGCCTCCCTGATGGCGAGTCGGATTGCGCAACAGAGTAGATTCGAGGCCTTCCAAACCATGGCCGAGACTGCTGATTCGCCAGGACGAGAGATTTCAGGATTGCTGGTTGGTAATTAGGACACCGGCAAAGACGAAGGACATGAATCTTCTCGGAAAGGTGGAGGCTGTGCATGCGGGCGAGAATCCGTCCTCGGGCCGTTGTGGTTGCCCCTAGTCTTTCACCACATGGCGAAAGCCGCAGCTTCTTGCGAATGACTTTTTGGCACTGAATCTCATGGTTGACAAAGATTGGAGGCAAGTGCACGGATATGCTTGTTTGTGACACGTCGCCTCCCCATTCCAGTACTCTGGGGCCTCTGATATCGCTGCAAACCCCACTTGTTGTTCAGCCCTGCCAGTGGTACTAAGAATTTATCGCTGATAGAGTAGATGGTTTAGCAGTATATTAGCGGGAAGCTGTTTCCGAGGGACGCACATGCCTCTATTTCTGTCCGAATCCTATCTGCAAGCTAAGGGGAACGACGCCAAAGGAGGCTTGTGTTTCTCACAGATTCGAAAGCCAGATGTTGCTGAACTTACAGATTTTCACAACTTCGGCGAGGGTTCTGATCTCAGTGGATATGCAGGCCCATCGAACATGGTATGCATTGTCCTACTTGCTGCAAAGCACCTCGACTCAGCTAATCGATAGCGTTTCCTAGCCCCGAGATGCTCTCCTCTCGTTCCAATTCCGGTCAAAGACGGTGAGACTCCTCTGTGCAGTGGGAACAACATCCAGTGCCTTCACGCTCACCCTATCCGGCCTTTCCAGGACCCAAACCACCGTCTCAGCAACATCATCGGCAACCAGCGGCTCATAGCCCTCAATGAAACCCTCGTATTTGTCCTTGTCATACCCAACCCTCTGCTCGTGGAAATTCGTAGCCACCACCCCGGGCCGCACCGCGAGCACCTTGATGTCCGTGTCCTTTAGCTCGTTCCTCAGGATGTTCGTAAATGCCTCCTGGGCAGCCTTGCTCGTGTGGTAGACAGCCTCTCCCGGGAACGGCGGGCACTCCAGCCCAGTCACTGACGTAATGTTGATGATTTGCCCCTTCCCGGCAGCGAGCATGCGGCCCTCGTTCAGGACCGCGTGCGAGGTGTAAAGGATGCCGTTGATGTTCGTGTTGACCATGGTGGTGATGTCCTCGATGCTTTGCTCGGGGAAGAGCTTGGGTGCGGCGAGTGCGAGGCCGGCGTTGTTGATGAGAATGTCGATGGGGGCGCCAAGTTGTTTGACGATGGCGCTGATGGCCTCGGTGATCTGCGAGTGCTTGCCCACGTCGACAGCAAAGTGGTGGACGGGACCGGCACCTGGGATGGCCTTCAGCTCGCTGCTCAATTTTTCAAGCTTGTCGGGAGAGCGGGACCAGAGGACCAGTGTTGCTGATTTCCTGGCGAGTTGGTGGGCGATAGCAGCGCCGATGCCCATCGAGGCACCAGTTATCAAAACCACCTTTCCTGAGAGCGACATGTTGGGCAGTGGTGGTACGGGTGAGAACGTATGATTGAAAACGCAGGAGGTTGGAGGAGTCTTGGCCACGAGCTAGACTGCTGTCTGAGATAATTATGCTGTGGACTGAGTTTATCTCGAGATCTTGATCGTGTGGGTCAGTGACGTGGGATCGAACTCAACCCCACTAACTTCTTCGACAGATGAACATTTGCCCCTGGCTGTAAAGCCCGCTAAGTCCGGCGCCCAGAAAACGGTAGGTTGCTTGTCCACTCTGGCACCGTTTTAGAGTGTTCTTAACTGTCCCCAGTGTCCATGCACTTGAGTCGGACCGTTGAGACTGATCTTCTATGTACACAGAGACACCTTTCCTCCGCGTCTCAACACGACGGACATGGTCGGAGACTGGTGCGCAGCGAGTTGCCAGAGTGATGAAGTGCAGACACGTCTGTTCACGAGGCTTCATCGTGGCTTTGAGAGGATTTCTCAAGCATTGATAACGCATCCGTGGCCGAGATTCGGTTCTCGGGCAAGAACCTCATGAGCCCTTGCATGATGGGTAGCAGGACCTGGAGCTCTGGCTCATGAACGACATCACGAAAATTCTGCTCCAGTCGTGGCACATCCGGCTTTGGGTACTCTGTGTCACTCGTTAGAAATATTTAATAGTGTTGCGGATGGGTGCTTATGGTAGACTTGCCCAAAATGTAGTCCGCCCTATTTGTGGTGGTGCGCTTCATCTCCTCCCATTTTGGCCGCCATTCTGCAGGCAGATCTTCAATGAAGTTGATCATGTCACCGATCACGCCTTCAAATCCATATCCCCGGAAAGGAAAACGGTCGATTATAAGGTGGTATATCTGGACCATCCTCGGTCAGCTTTTGCAGTGCACAGACCAAGGGTTGCGGACTCACTATACAGCCAGCACCCCACAGGTCTATTTTGTAGTCGATGCGCGATGTGAAGAAGGTCTCAGGTGCCCTCAGGCCAAACTGCTGTCCAATCTTGGCAGGCTCAGCTCCTTGAACAAAGGCTTCACCCCAGTCGATGAGTCGAATGTCCTCGTCGTCTTCGTCTATCCACGAGTCCCACTCTGTGCATCCTACGACGTACTTCGGTAAGCTCGCTTTCAGGGGTTCACCGTCGACCGGACGTAATTCCTCAGTTCGTGGGGGCCCTAGAATCTCGGTCAGTTCATCTTCTGAACAGTCTCTCAAACAAGAGCTAGTGAAAGCGATGTTTTTGGCGCTGACATCTGAAAGTATTATTAATTAGCACTGGCTCCCAATATGAAAACCCCAAGAGAGTGCTTACCTCCTTGTGCGTACCCAGCCTTATGCACAGATGAAAGGCCCTCAAGCAGCTGCTTCGTAATCCTCAAGACAACATCAGGCTCGAGTCGAACCTCGGGGTCGGCACCCCAATAATCACTGTTGACAACATGTGCGACACTGGGGCCAAGCAGTTCCAATACGAGACACTGATGACTGCCGTTGAGCCCTTCATGTACAAACGAGTCAAGGAGATGGACGACGTGGTTTATAGAGTCATCCTTTTGCAGAGCACTCAGCATCTGCAGCTCCCGGGACTGGTGTGTAGCATCGGCTGTTAGGATCTTCAGAGACACCCATTGCTGCTGCCTGATAAACCAAGAAATCAGTAATTATCCGGATGAAATCGAGGGCATTTAATCACTCACTCAGAATCCCTGGCTAGCCACACTGTTGAGGACCCCCCAAAGCCTAACTTGTCGACGATTTTGTAACGCCCCTCTTTGAAGAGATCCCCGAGTTGGACCGGATGATATCCGCCTGATTCATAGCGAGACAGATTTTCCTCGCCCCAAAGCGTTTGGATCTGGTAATGGAAAGGAAGAAATTCAGGATCCATGACTTTACTTTGCCTGTCTGGGAACAAGGTGTAGAGGGAAGCAAATAAGACAGAGCAGAATCAGACCTGATGCAAGCTGACGGCGAACGAACGATCGTGCAACGGTGGTTGTGGATTTTTATCTGTGAAGCTTGGAACAGGCAGACGTGCTCTACTAAAGAGGCGCAGTCCGCCTATCTCAGGGGCTCCGCCCCACAAAAGCCCGTGCAGGCATTCATACTGATCATTGCTGTCAGATTTTGCTGTTTAAATGTTTATGGAGCAGGCACCTCGTTCATTTATTAGGCAAATATCTCATATTTGTTGGGAGCAAAGAGTCCTTTTTGAAGTGTAGTTACAAAGAATCTCCATCCTATCTTTTTCAACCCCACTGCTTCTTCAGCCTCGTGTCCATTTGCAAAGGGTAATCGCACTCATACACACCTCGACTTATCTTACATCAGAATCTTTGTAAATAATACTTGAACCAATTGTAAGCCCTCTGGTATGCAGTGCTGTTGAAACGTGGCAGGCCGGCCGCCTCCTATACCAAGGCAGAAGGGCGACCTACCAGGGTCGTGTGCTCATCTACAAGTAATATTAACAGCGGGCTCTTCGCAGTATACGGACTGTAGGACATGCTTTCATGTGTCTACTTGGCTCCTCATAGGCCCCCAAAACCACATACCTTGGTTTGGAATAACATAGACGGCTTCAAACCAGTACTCCTACAAGTACGGCCCAACCTCAAACAATCCAGCCATTTTAGGTCAGAGTCATTTTAACCTACAATCAGTCTTTCAGCTTCAGGACGCTTCGCTGTTCAGTGCTTGCTCAAAATTCACCAGCTTCATTGATCTCAACTCTCAAACCATTACGTAGGTAGTTTATAACAATACACACTTCAAACGTAATGAACTTGTGAGTCTAACTACATTTATTTTGCACGAAGGAACTAGGGCTCGAAACCCAACTATGCGGGAGTATCTAATAAAGCTGAGGCGTTGGTCCAAGAAGATGGTCTCGACGGCAGTGACAAATTAAAATCATGCATAGCTAATAAACTCCTGGTCGGCCCATAAAATGTAGCGCTTCTGTTAAATACGATTCGGCAAGTCATGGCCCGAGGCTGACGAGGACTTTTGGTGGGAATTGCCGGGTTCATTTCCCGTGAGAGTGCGGAAAACCCGACACAATTCAACTACTAGAAATATAGACCGGCATACTCCGCAGTAAAGTCACAATCAAACCGGGTTCCCCAGGGCAGGGATACGCTTTTCGAGTGGTTAGAAATGAATTATATCATCATGGAGATGACCTATTTTGTCTTGCGTTGGGCTTTCTTATTTTGATTCACTACGTACTGCAGTCGTTACTCCCTTACCTACTTCACCTACCCGGCGTCTCCCTGTTCGTGGGAGACATACCAACATCAAGGATGGGTGTCTACATCTTGCGGCTTGCCATGGCTGGGCTTCTGACAAAGACGTATGCTGTTCAGTTGACGCCAGACCCTACTGCAGCGACCTTCAGCTATAGCTCTTTCGCCTACACGCAAATGACCTCGGATCGATATCCAACACCTCTGCCGTCGCCCATCACCTATGCAACCCCTTATGCGCCTTCATTCAGTGATGCTTCTACGTTGTTGCCCGCCAACGTCACGTACACGACCTACTCGTTTGATCGGAACGTTACTTACACCAACGATGGGGTTTACGGCCAGAGTGCCTATATGGCTCTGTGGAATAATTATACGTACTCGACCGAGCCGCCTTTCACAATGACGGTGTCTCCCACTCCGGTTGCTACCAGCGAGCTCGTCTTTCCACCGGCCCTGTACAATGCACCGCAAATAGACCAGAACGCGTCTCAGTTCCCCTCCGATTTCATATGGGGCGTCGCGGGGAGCGCCTGGCAGATAGAAGGTGGTCTGCAACTCGAGGGCCGTGGGCCTGGTCAGCTCGACACTTTTGGAGCAACCGACAATCCTACCAGCGGGAACGACTCTAACACTGCAGACATGAACTATTTTCTCTATAAGCAGGACATAGCAAGGCTGGCAGCCATCGGGGTTCCGTACTACTCATTTTCAATTTCGTGGAGCCGAGTCGTGCCTTTTGGTCTAGCAGACTCGCCTGTCAACACTCAAGCTCTTGAACACTACGAGGACGTCATCAGCACCTGTCTTGAATATGGTGTGACACCTATCGTCACACTCATGCATATCGACAATCCAGCCCTGGTATCTATGGAGGATGCATCACTTCGGGAGCACTTCCTTTACTACGCCAAGCAAGTCATGACCCGCTTCGCCGACCGCGTTCCAGTCTGGATCACATTCAATGAGCCAAACCTGGTGGGCTACTTCTTTGGCTATCCTGGTCTACCCAATATCCTCCTGGCACACGCAGATGTTTACCATTGGTACAAGGAGACACTCAATGGCACAGGCCGTATCTCTACCAAGATTTCCAGCACTCTGGCTCTTCCGTTGGACCCCTCGAACCCTGATGATGTAGAGGCTGCAAACCGTTACCAGGACTTCCAGCTCGGCATCATGTCAAACCCTCTATACCTGGGCCAAGACTACCCAGAAGTAGTCCGCAACACATCCGGCGTCGACCTTCCTGCACTGGCGGACGAAGAAATCGCGTACATCAACGGCACAAGCGACTTCTACGCCATCGACGCCTACATCTCCCAGTTCGCCAGCCCCGCGCCGGGCGGGATCGCAGCCTGCGCCGCGAACTCGTCAGACCCGCTCTTCCCGACGTGCGCGACGCTGTCCAACACCCAGCTCAACGGCTGGGCCATGGGCGCGCGGTCGAACGCGTACTCGTACATCGCGCCGCAGTACGTGCGGCAGCAGCTGGGGTACGTGTGGAACACGTTCCGCCCCGCCGGCGGCGTCATGATCACCGAGTTTGGGTACCCCGTCTACGGCGAGTACGCGCGCGACCTCGTGGACCAGCGGCAGGACCTGGACCGCTCCCTGTACTACCTTGACTTTTTGGGCGAGGCGCTTAAAAGCATCTATGAGGATGGTGTCAATGTGGTCGGGGCGCTGGCGTGGAGTTTTGCGGATAACAATGAGTTTGGGAGCTATGAGAACCAGTATGGCCTGCAGACTGTGAATCGTACGGATGGGCTGTTGACGAGGCATTACAAAAGGAGTATTTTTGACTTAGTGGACTTCTTTAGTTCCCACATTTCGGCAGCTTGAGCATTGAAATGGAATGCTGCGAGTGATGTATATATCTCATGCATAGTCACGTCATGCCGAGCTTTGTGAATATTTACAATTGGAGCGGTTTAGGCTTCTTGAAGTCCCGGCCTAGTTGAGTTCATCTATCTCTCGAGTATGAGCCCCACTGTGGATCAAATAAAGGCACTTCACTGTCTGGCTGTGCAAGGAGAGGATCTTCAAGGAAGGCCAAAGCCGCCTAACGTCGTTCCGCCCCTTGCCCAGGTGCGAAAATTCGTAGTGCTCGATCCAGTAGATCCGTCATTGTGGTCATACTGCGGGTAGGGCCAGTTCTCCCTGGCTTTCCTCCCACCACGCTCTATGTAGGGCCATCCTTCCCTGGGATTTTCGTCCACGGCCGGCGGCGCAGGTGATGCAACAGAGGTGCTTCCGATATGCTCCCGATCGAGGATAAACGAATCGAGTTCGTTCTGGCACATGCGGGTCAGCACCGTGGATCACACGAATATATGCGGAAAGGGGCTGTTGGTGCAAATCTTACCCAGTCGATGTCACCATTCACGGCCAGGTCTATCGGATCGGTTGAGTCTCGATCCAGCGTTCGCTCGGAATGGAATGTGTCCACTCCAAAGTCCCATGCCACGGAAAAGCCTCTTCTGGCTGCTGAGGTGGCCGTAGAGGCCTTGTTGTTTACTGCTGACCAGCTGGATGCTGGTGTGTCAAGCTGCTCGGATGGTGAATTTGAGTGAGCGCTCTGCGACGAGGTTGGAGCTGGCGCAGTGTGGCGATGATTGCCACTAGAAGTCGAATTTGAAGCCTTGTCAGGCGGTGAGACTTTAGCGAGGATAGTACCGAGGACCTTTGTTGCGTGAGCTGACTCCTTGGAGACGTTGGCCGTTCGACTCCATATTGCGCCTGCCCGTTTGAGGGCTGAGACCACACGATCGTGAAATGGTTGCTTGCTGAAGCCACAGCACAATCAGCGGCTTGTTCCCAGAAGTGAATGGCTCGACGTACCTGTTCCCGGAGCTTGCGACCAGGTCGAGGCAAAGACACATGGCCGCTAATAGGAAAACATGGAAACCAGCATTCGTCACCATGTATCTCTTCTCGTACAATCTCCCTCCATCACCGCTCTGCTCATCGAATTCAGCATGCAGGTCTAGCAGCTTTAGCGATGCATCACGGCATGCCTCCCTTGACCGATCATAGACAGCGTTTTCCCTTCCGAGCGTCAAATAGCGCCTATGCAATACACACATGCCCTTGAGGTGCATGATCTCAAGTATCATGCGGCGCACTATTATGTCAGGAGCATCCGCAAAACTACTGTCCCGTACCGGCCTGTATCGAAGATTAGGTGGCACATCATCGTGCAAACTACGTAGATCGGCATCGAGGCCCATAACATCGCCATAAGAGGGCTGAGCGATAGCTATAGCCTGCCTTACGATCCGGCGGAGAACTTGCACCAGTCTGCCGTAGAATATATACGACAGGACTGGGGTAAAGTCTGAGACCGGCCTTGACGGTGGTAATGATTTGCTGTGCTCGTTGAATTCTTCGTCGTGCAGATTCGAAGGAAGCTCCGTGTCAACATCTTCGCCGTGAATGACAGGTGGAACACCGAGTAGATATCCGAAGGAGATGTCCAGGTGTTCAAGCGTGTACCATGTCCTTCGGCGCATTTCAGCGTCGAAGGGTGAGATCTTCATGTTGCTGTTTCGATTCAGATAGGAAGGATCTCGGTGATATCCCATTCTTTGAGCCAGCCGAATGGCAGTGCCAAACGTATGCCAGCACATGGGGTCGGTATCGCGTTTCTGCAGGACGAGGTGCATGACAAACAGGAGTGCAGACTCAACCGAATACGGCTTGCCCAAAAGATGATCACCAGCGACAAGACAACGATATGCCATGCTGCTGTATGTTTCAATCCTTTCCTTGGCCTCTGCGTCTTGGAGTCCCGCTGTACCCAGGCCTTCACAGCCGGCAGCTTTCGAGGCTTGTTGAAAGACGGCGGTCGATAAGACAGAGAACAGCGTGCTAATCCATAGCAAACTGGCACTATTGGGTTCTTTCCAGAAGGCTTCATATGCTCTCTGGAACTGTCCCGAATGTATCGCCATCGGAATTATGTCTACGGTGTGTCAACAAGCTGTGATAGAATTCAGAGCCGAGAGTCCTATTTGGCTTTCCGAGTGGAGGGCCTTGTGAGCAAAAGAAAAGAAAGATCGCACATACAGACCTGTTGGAAGTAGAATGTGAGTATTTTGTCGCACTCTGTTCTTGATGGCAAGCAATCCATGATTTGCTGTATTGTAAGTGGTGTTGCAGATGCGTTAAGCTGAGCAGATACAGGCCCTTGTTGTTGTTGCCCTTCCCCGGCCTCATGATGAGATCCAGGTCGCGATAGATGCTGGGAACTTTCCGACAAGTAGTCAGGAGCCTCCTCGTCGACAATTTCCTGTAGATTGTGGATACACTCGAGAACAGCGGCATAGCTAGTGCCCCCAGCGTATCGCGCGTTGCTGCCCTCCCTTCCCGGCTGTTGTTGGGCCGAGGTTTGCGCCGGCGACACGACTTCATCGCGGCTCGAGGTCGATCCAGCAGGCGGTGGCTCCTCTGTCGAGAGTGCTGCGCCTGCTGAATCCTTGGCGGCCAGAACATCCGACTCAGGATGCATCATGCCGTTGATTAGATCCTCCAGCTGCTGGAGCCTTATCTGCATCTGCTTCCGAGGCACCGGAGGATGGCTCCCCACACTAGCGGCGCCGGATGCTCCAAAGAACCTGCACGAGACAGCATCGCTCCTCTTGACGCACGAAGTGCATGGTTGCTGGCGGTCGCATTTTAGTTTCCGGGTTCGACAGGGGACGCACGACACAACCTGTCGGTTGCGCTTGATCACTTTGCGATGAGGGTCACCCAGTGGCGTCAACCGGAACACAGACGTGTAATTGGATGTGTCGCCGTTGTTAGGCATGGCTTGACATTTGTGAGAAGATCGGTGTCGACGATATCTGCCAGCACTGCCTGGACGAGTCAGGGCCTCGAGCCTGTTAAGTATACTTTCCCAGAAGAGAAGCAGTCGCTCAATGTCCGCGTCGGAGATGCTGGAGATGAGATGGGATTAGTCGGGTGAGAACCAGGGGTTCAGTAATCGGCGTTCGGGGAATTCCAACTTGGCTTCGGATTTTACGGCCGGCCCGGCTGCTCTCTAATCTGGACCCAAACAAAACCGGCAGATTTTTGGAGATTTCGGCTTGTGCCGTCTTGTGACACCAGCCGTTGTTTATGTTATGATTACTGGTGTGGCTGAATTGGCAGTGGATGTGGTATTCAGGCCATACTATAAAGGGGAGGCTGTGTGCCAATGCTGCCCTTCAGGAAAGACTGAGTTTGGCTTCGACATGCAGTACGCATATATGTTTCGCAGGCTGACCATGTCCCAGTCGAGCAGAAAAGATAGCCCGGTATCGATGTCTTGCATGGCACATTGATCCACAAACTCGATATGCCGCGCCGTCGGGCGATTTCCGTCAATGAAGCTCAAACCTCTCGCACGCACATTGCTCCTGAGCTTGCAAGACCAGCGCCTGCTCGTTGGTGCAGTCCATTGTATAACATTTCCATTAATAATCCGGTAGCTGAACGCCCTCTCATGAGACATGCTTTTCCTAACCACGTTTCACATGCGAACCCATATCTTACGTTTCGCTTCGTCAGAAATCGAAGTCGAGGTTGCCTCAAGTGAGCTTCTGCTTGATAAAGAACGACCGCAGATGGGACAACTGCCAAGCACACGTTCCTCCCAAGATCACCAGCTGGATCATCATCCATCGAACGACACGGGAGTTTGTAGCCTCGGATTGGTCTCGGAATTCAGCTTCTCGTTCCTGTCACGCAAGTCAGTCTTCTGGGCTCGGTCTTTGAAAACCTGAGGCAAGCTGTGATAATCATACCCTCTGGAAGACCTGTTCCCTTCGAATGTCCTGCAACCGTGAGTTGAGGTCCTTGATCCTTGACTGGATGTCGTTCAGCTTGTCCTTGTCCGAGCTCTCGATCGCGCTTGACTCTCCAATGGTCATGTCGAGGGTCAACTTGATGCCGCCGTTAGGATTGGAAGTGCTGAGCCAGGCGGTCTTGCCGCTGTCGGAGGATGGAGTGAAGCAAATCTTGTGGTCGCCGGCCTCGTGCGCAGTGAAGGTGTAGCGCCCACCGGCGCCGCCCTTTTGCGAGACTATTCGGTGGTTGTTGTCGAATAGTTCCTGGTGAAGAATGTGTCAGCGCAGAGTCCAACTCTCCGGGCACGAATTGACTTACATCAACAGTAATGAAGATGCTGATGCCATCGTGCTTCCACCACGCATTCCTCTGGTCATCGAATTCCTCGGCTGTGTAGTGTCCGACCACTAAAGTGTCCTTGGGAAGCTCCTCGTAGAAGCACTTCTGTGTGGTGCCGTCAAGAAAGAAGTAGAGCGCCTGGGTGACTTGGGCGAGGGAACTCAAGCCCAGCAGAGGGAGGAAGGCTCTCATGGTGTTGGCTGCCCCGTCCGGTAGTTTCTAAGATCTTCGTAGACCGACCGGCAAGCGCTCCTCCGTGCCCGACAATTAATGGGTCGTTAATTGGTGTTCCGGAGATCAAGGAGTCGGGATCGCGACGGTCGAAGTGGGTTGTATGTTGGTGTCGAGCTTGACACGCGCAGAGGTTCAGACATTCACTAGCTCGATAGCTGGGAGCCAAAAGAGCCACGTTCCTGCAAATCCCAGCACTGTCGCCGCCCAGCTCCCACAAGCTCTCTCGGCCGGCAACTGCTCTTCTAGACTAATGCCAGAAACGGCTAGACGCCACTGCAAGCGCCGCCAACTGGTCCAAGCTTTGCCCTGCAGTCGAGTAGAGATCTTTTGACCTGGAGGGGCGCGACTCGATACCGCGATTGAACGTGGATTTCGCCAGACTGTTGTGCATTCGTCATCAGAACCACGATCAAATTCCCATCCAACTCCATCAAATCGGCGTGTTTTACCATCACCCACATCGTTTCCCATGCTTCATGCTTTATCAAATGACTCCATCTCTTCCTTCCTAGCTTGATACCCAAGGTCTTGTCATTCTTCCATCATGGCATCCAACGACGTTCGCGATGTCCTTAATCTTCCTTCCGACGACCTGACCCCGCGACCGTCTAAGAAACAAAAGACCGCAGCACCACGACACAACCTCAAGGGTCTGGCTAGAGAGGTGCAGAATCTAGGCGGCGACAACCCCATTGCAATCGTCCCAGAAGTTTCTCTCTACAAGAAGCGTCGATTCGCTAATCGCAAACCGGCTGCGAAATGGGAGCTCAAACAGTTTAGGAACTCTGCGCGCGGTGACCAGAGCCTTGTACTGCGACACTGGAAACGGAAAACCGAACCGGGCCAGCCTGGCGACCCTGCCGACGGCGCGCCTTCAGAGGAAGCGAACAACGAGAATGGAGAGGATGGCAAGAGAACCGAGGAGCCGATCGAGGACTCAGCATTCGCCAAGTTCAACGTCAAGGTGCAGATCCCTGAGTACAACGATGAGCAATACAATGCGAAGCTGCAAAACGACGACTGGACAAAGGAGGAGACTACGTATCTGATGGAACTGGTGAGCGCCTACGACTTGCGCTGGCCGGTTATATGGGACAGATACGACTTCAGCCCCGAAACGCCCGAGGGCGCGGACACAAACGGATCAAACTCAGCGGTGGTGCCCGCGATCAAGCCCAGGGACATGGAGGACCTCAAAGCCCGGTACTATGAGGTCGCAGCGAAGATGATGGAGTTGCAGAAGGCGATTCAGTACATGACCCAACCCGAGTGGGATCTGCATCAAACCATGGTCAATTTCAAACCGGAACAGGAAAGGGAGCGAAAGAAGTTCGCATTGAACTCCATGTCTCGTTCCAAAGAAGAAGCCAAGGAGGAGGAATCACTGCTCATCGAGGTTAAACGCATCATGGCGCGCCAGGAGAGGTTCAACGAGGAGCGCAAGGAGCTCTACCAGAGGCTTGAATACCCGCACTCGGATCAAGACATCAATGCTTTCAAGGGCAGCGCAGGTCTTACGAATCTGTTGGGTACACTGCAAAACATGAGCCAGGCCAAGAAGCGCAAGCCTATAGCCGGACCGGAGGGCACCAGCCCCGCTGTCCCTGCTCCGGGACCCAACGGTCAGCCTGCCAGTGCGACATCTGAAGCGCCTCCGAGCCGACGTGAAAGCACTGCGGCGCCTTCAGCTGGAGTTCGCGAGTCCATCGGCGCCGAGAAGCCAACACCAGCGAGCAACAAGAAGGGCCAACCACCACCAGAGCGGCGCAAGCTCAATGAGCAGGAAGAACAGATCTACGGTGTCTCAACGCATGAACGTCTAGGTTCAGGCCCGACCTTTAGGTACGAGAGGGTCAACAAGATATTCTCGCACAAGAGCGGCCAACAGCAGCAACGGATACAGAATGTTCTTACCGAGCTCGACATACCCGTGCGTCTCAATATGCCGACTGCACCCGTAGTGGCGGAGTACGAGAAGCTCGTACTTGCAGTGACCGGCCTCGTGGACCTGAGGAAGATGAGAGACAAGCTGGACGGCGAAATCAAGATCGAAGAAGCTAAGAAGGCCGAGCGGGCCAAGGCACGGGTTATCCTTGGCCTCGATGGCGCCAACGAAGATCCTAATCAAGACAAGAAGGCCGATGAAGGTCCTGCCGAGACCAAGGCTGAAGCCACATCCGAGGAGAAGCCCTCAAAGACCAACGGAGAGTCGGCCAGTACAGCCCCTGACGCCGGCGCCGAGGTACAACAGCCAGCAGATGCGCCCGCTGCAAATGGCGACGATGCCGCCGCAGCTGGTGACGAGGCTAGTACTCCTGTTGTCAAGGAAGAGGAGGGCGGCAGACCAGGCAGCAGCGGCGGTGGTGCTTCTGCGAATAAGCGCAGCGCGAGTGTCCTCAGTACGACCTCCGACAAGAGCACCAAGAGACAGAGGAAGTGATGGGAAAGATACGATCAATCAGATTGTTGGCCCAGGTTCAGTGGTCGTTGCTCCCATTTTTTGGTGGCCACGTTACATGATGGCTTAACGAGATAATTCTACCACGTTGCAGTTGTAGACAACTGCCAATGGTCTACATGCACTTGCGGAGGGCGCGAGATACCCCTCCGGTGACGCGATGGGCGACGTAGGAGATAGGATCGACGACAGCGTTCTATACAATTGTCCAATACCAAATGAGACCAACCTAGCTCTCAATGTTGACCGTGTGTTGATGGAGTTGGGTGCCACTGGAAGTCATCCATCTGGGATATCACTCACAACCATTGGAATGAGCGTCTATTCTTAGACCACTATGATGGAACCACTTATAGTGATCACAGATCTTTCCGATGATCGCCACGGTCTGTCCCCGTCCTCGTTTGTCGCCAAGTGGTCTGGGATCGTATGCAAGGCTGTAGGAACGACACATCTTCACATCGCACTGTACCTCGACCTTTTTGGCAAGAGACGTTTCGTACCGGTACAAGACGTGTACATAAGTGTACAGCGTGCGGCTCTACAGACACCGACCGGGGCAAATCGACAGCCACGGAGACTCCGGGCGCTTGTGTGATCGGAGACGTGCCCTCTGGATTCAGGTCGGTTGGACAGTAACCAGGGCGGGATGGGCGACTAGTGGACGTCTTATCTGCAAAACTTTCCTGCAGCTTCCAATAGCCTGCGATACTGGCGTGTCCACCGGCGGGTATTCGGCCGGGATGGGGCGGGTCTTGAGGTGTAGTCTGCTGTCGTTCGAGGCGGGCTTGATAGGTTGTCGTCGTGATAGACAAGTTACCTCGTGCAGCCGCATCGCCTTATTTTAGCAACGCACTTCCGCCTAGGACTCTAGAGAGCGCGTGCAAGATGCAAGTTACCCGTCTCCTAAAATAGATTGTGACCCCTTTTCTCAGGTACACACATCTTGTCTGATGCCGGTAGTCGCGGCTCGCTGGTGATGTTGGTTGTTCTCGACAACGTCAGAAGACCCTTTGCGATGTCGACGCCCCATCCTGGCGGGTGATCTGTCAGGAACACCAATGGGACAGATGTGACAGGCACCAGATTGCCCTGCATTGCAGCAAGCCGGCGGGATGGCAGATCTAGAGCACATGTTAACCGCCTGTGGGGGGACGTATGGGTGTGCTGGGCGGCCGACCACCCGCCGACACGGTCCCGACGACGACAACAGGTTCGCAGGTCCAACAAGACTTCTTGCTCCTTCGGTTCGAGTCGGCGGGTGAACATCACGGAGGAGGCACGGGGGATTCCTTCAGCGTGACGCCGGCGGCACCCACACCGCGATGCCATCGCGTCCCATCTGCAATGTTCTGCGCCGCGAAGGCACCTAACATGCTGACATCACCGGCGCCTCGTCCGGCCTTGCAGGAGCCGCCACCATCGACCTGGCAGGTGCTCAAGTACTCTGCATGTGTGCCTGCATCTTGAGATCTGGCTTGGGAGCTAGGTGATA
This sequence comes from Diaporthe velutina, assembly GCA_038088505.1. Classification (NCBI taxonomy): domain Eukaryota; kingdom Fungi; phylum Ascomycota; class Sordariomycetes; order Diaporthales; family Diaporthaceae; genus Diaporthe; species Diaporthe velutina. The sequence continues at coordinate 98,115 of JBBWSJ010000110.1, read as the reverse complement.
GGCGGCCATGTAGGGCAGACGAGGGTCCCAAAGCAGGAAAAATAGGGGGTCCCGGGCGCTTGTCCTTAAGAGATCTGAACCAAGATGAACGATGACCAGTCATGTGGGCATACAAGATGTCGGTGAGGCTATTTTTGGCGGTCCTTAGAACTTCCAGGGCTCTTCTGGAAATCGTGAGGTCGTGAGAAGTTTTGCACGGCGCTTACACGTCGCAGACTGACTGGTGGGCGGCTATTTGGAGCCCGCTGATTGCTCAGAAGAAGTTTTGCTGCTCGCAGCGCGGTGAGCGCTTTGGAGGGTCTGGAAAAAAGGTCAGCGAGGATTGGTGTTCTGTTTCTTTTTGAAACTTTTCGACGGACCTGACAGCTGTACTGACATTGAGTGCATGTGATGCTGGCAATGAAAGTCTCGAAGTAGGAAACCACACTCAGAGGAAACACCCCCCCCCCCCAGTCTACCCCTTCGCCAGCTAGAGATTCAGGGTTGGGGTATGACCGACCTGGAGCATCTTGCTTGGAAGGAACAAACGAAGTGAGTGGGAGAACAGCAACACACCTCGCTCTCGGCCGCGACCAAGCCGCTTGCACACTCACAGTTCAACATGGCCAACACCATCTCAATTTAGCTTCCAAACTCTCCGGAGCATGTCCAGAATCCCAATGGCTTGGAGGTGGCTTTGCCTGTTGGCTTCCTTCCCGTCGCAGCGCCCAATCAAAACAGACGCCGTCCCATTGGGCTGTCCCTCCAACATGGTCGGCAAACCTGCAGGAGGAGGACGTTCCATTTGGTACAGACTGTCCAAAGCTTGTTCGAAATGACCCTTTTGCCCTCAGACGGCGGTGAGCAGCCAAATGTTCTTGTCAAAGACACGCTTTTTGCCCAGGACTTTGTCGACCGACGGACGCCATTTACCCTCGACCAACCGCCTGGGACTCCTCAGACCCTGGCTCGAGCCTGGTCGTCTAATTCGACTCCGACAGATCATTCGGTGACGACGGCTACTTCACTGGCTGCTGGCTCCATATTCAATGGCCAACAACGACGCTTGTAGTCACGTTACAATGCCTCTTGGGCGCATGGGACCGTTGTTCCTCGTCGAACCTTGGTACTAGCGGATCCAGCGGAGACAGGGAGAGCGAGGCTACATGCGTCTTCTGCTGATGTCGATATCACTTGACGCACAGAGCTTGTCCTGCCTCTCGATGCCTGGGAACCTGCCGGGATGCCTTCTTGTTGTGGTGTGTTGTTAAAAGTACCCAGCCGAGGTATCCCTTCCTGCGCGGATCACGTTTCCGCAACTGCGCCGCGCCTTCGCTTGTCTAGTTTCATCGGCGCCTGATGAGGAAGTCAACTCCCGACCTCTGCCGCGGCCTCCCCGTCCTTGCGAGCGAGCGGCCAACGACCCTATCACACACCAGCCGGCCCGCACACTCTGCGAGGCAGGTTTGCGGTGTGCAATGATGAATGGCAGGCGTTGTCACATTGGCCAGAAGCTCAACCAGGAAGCGCCATATGTCGCGACCCTCTCAGGACTCAGAGCTACTTGCAGGCAGAGACACGCTGTGCCGCGAACCAGCCTCGCGGCCTGCAAGCAAGCGGGGACATATACAGGTCACGGCCAAGGTTCAACAGCTCAAAGCTGCAGGTAAGTGTTGCGATGAGTGTTGGCGGCCTGCTTACTTCGATCGAATCGGACTGGGCTAGGCCAGGCCTGGACAATGCTACCAGGTTACGATTGAAGCGTGTCGTGGCTGGCCTCGGGCTCTACTGCCAAATCTGCGAGGGCGCGCACACGACTGCAATGCGACATGAGAACGACCATGTGTGGTCAGTCCTCACCAACTCGCGTTGTACCCAGTACAGAGTCGATTTGCGTAAGCGGACCCTCCCTTAGTCATTCATGCATGGTTTTTGTCTCACTTGATGTGAGCATGGTATTAAAGGTTGACGATGGAGTCGCTCACCTGCGTGACCGCAAACGGGACCTCGCGGATCGCGATAAGCGACTCGTCAGCTTTGCACTAACGCGGGTGCGCCTGCAATGCAGCCGGATGTCATCACATCGAACGCCAGAGCAACAGTTTCCCTCGTTCCTCGCGGGACATGCCCCCGGTTGTAGAGTGTTACAGTTCTAAGATTGGTATCACACCCTCGCTGCCCTCCAACTTCCAGTTCTATCTCCATGGAGCTTGGCGCAAAGGTCCCCTTTCGAGCTATTTTGCTGCTTTCCGGCCCTGTCATAGGCCAGGACGGTGTATGGACCCAGCCAATCATGCCCATAGGGTCGCTTCAATTTCATCACATCGAGGCCATCAGCATGCAGGCGGGTCCGCCTCGCAGCCTCTTCTGCGGAAGTTGTCTGCTCCTAGCACGCACCTGGTGAGTATCGAGAACACCACCACGACGTCTTCTCACGATGCTAAGCTCGATGTTAATCTCGGGCATGGCAAGGCGGAGCACAGCGGCAAAAGGCTTGGTTGCCAGTCCTTCGGAAATGGGGATGAGGATTAATTAGCTGCTAAAAATATCACCCTTTCGGCTGTTTCATCCAAGCCGGGGTGGCACGCCAGACACAGACTTCCGTACGCGAACAATAGGCTCTGGCAAGTCTGGAACTGGTTCCTTGGCGCCCTACTCTGCCCATCTGGCCCATACGCCCTTCGCCACAAACCACAATGTCACCACTAGCAACAACGAGATCGCACCAAGTTAATAACTTAGTCAACAAGCCGACCACGCAAAGCATCCCGGGTAACCCACGACTCAACTTCTGCCAGCCTGATGATAGTAAGGGTTCCGCGCCCTCAAGCGCGAATCAAGCCAGCTTAGGCGCGTCTTAGCTGACTTTGCCGACGTCCGCCGCTCGCTTTCAGTGGGGGTATTCCAATGATACAATCGCTGCACAGCCGCGTTCGAGCGGCTGTTCAGTCCAGCAATACGAGCTCTCTGCAGCATTCAGGAGCTCGAGTGAGCAAGGCCTCATCTGGTTCTAGTCCTGGTCTTCATACAAGCCCGGGGCTCTACCGCCGCGGACATTCATCAATTGCGGCGAGCGCTGAGACTTGCCCTGCCCGCGCTAATCGATAGAAACTTTGGTAGTCCCTGTCGTAGGCGTGCTATTGGCTGCCGCTTGTGCATTCCCTTTTGCGCATCGAGACCACATCACTACCTCCGCTGGTATTGGCTCTCGGCGTCTGTGACGCACCCGCCTCGAGAGGGAGTATATGAGTGACAGACTTCAAGGTAACCTTCTTCTGTGGCAGAATGTCGAATGCGCCCCCATGCAGCGGCCTATCCCTTCCAATCGCAGGGCATGAGCCGCTGTCTGCCACCACGACAGGGGGATTTATGTTACTATTTACGATGTTACGGGTGGCCGAGACCCCACTCGCACGCGGTTCATGTTTTCACTAAACCGGACAGGACGGCATGACAGGCTCGTGGCCTCATTCTGGTCCAAGCGGGCCTCGAAAGTGCCCGCAGTCATGTTTGTGGCAGCCAAACACCATGACGGGCCTTTTATGACCCAACCAGCCGGGGCTACTCCAGCCTCGCGAAATGACACCTGCCTTTGAAGTTTCATCGACCACAAACCCCGCTGCGGTGGGGCACGAAAAGGGTGAGGCAGCCCATCTGGTACCCGAAGTCTCCTCAAGATCCCAGACGGCCACCAGCATCGCGGCAACAACACTGAATCGAGCGAGGCTGAACCTTGAGATTGACAAGCATTCCTTGTCTCTGGCAGTCTCATCAACGTGAGGCAAGCGCTTGAGGCCTAGTAGAGCGCGGGTCAGTCACCAAGCTCCGCTTGCCTAGGCAAGCGTTTGTCGACTGCCTCGTTCCTGGTGTTCGGCTCTGGCCTTGAAGTGTTGCCGCATCGGGAAGGTCATATAAGACGATGCCATGGGCAATTTCTGCATATCACATCCATGCGAGACTGTAATGGACAGCACAGATGTCATGAATCTGTGGGTCGCTATCGACAACATGTTGGCAACTGCGCAGTTCCCCATGGCCCAGATCATCAGTACAAGCCGACCAGCTCCCGATGCATGCAGGTCGATATTGCGTACAGACGTTAGTTGCAGGCCCTCCTCGCTGTTGGCTTGTAAGAACATAGCGGGGCAGCGTTTTTGGCACCATGACATCGCTTGCTGGACCAACAGGCCGGTTGGTGGATGTGCTGTGCCGCAGAGATGCCTAAAGAGCGCCTCTTCTTAGTGTGCCCGAGCACCTTTTAGGTTCCGGCCGGGGCCTTGAATGACCACCACCACACAATTGGGATGACGATGCGGCCGGTATGGTTTTGTGTTACTGACGGCACAGGCAGGCTGTCACCGGCTTCGAGGGGCCCCGTCACGGCGACAGCGACCAGTTGAACCAGTCAGCGCCCCGGCTGTCGCTTACCACCCATGAAGCTTGGTTTCGAGACATGGACGTATATGTCAGCATCAATGAGGAAGGATTATCATCCGCCCGCGGCTGCGATTAGCGACTAGGGATAGGCCCTGTCGACCCCCCTGACATCCTTTCGTCCCTGTCAGTCCTTGTCCTGGCCGCTGTAGCATGGGAGTCGGGTCCAGGGATGGACGGGAGGCCATGGGCTACCAAGTGTCTTTGTTTTAGCACGAACGACTTCACAGGCGATCCAAATGGATTTGTATTGAATTGCTGAATGATGTCTCCGGAGGCTCAGGGGTGTTGTCCGTCGAAGGACATGCCTGAAAGTTGCAGCCAACAGTCAACGCTACAAGACTCATGTACCCATGTACAGCGGTCGGTGACAAGGTACATCAGACCGCCCTGACGACAAGCGCCATGCCGCCCAATATTGGAGCCGGTCCGGGCTTAGCGATGCCCTGCGGGTAACGAAACTGGCGACATGTACCGGTACCAGCGTTGCCATGTACCCGCTCGCTAAACCCAGCTCCTCGCCTGGTCGCCTTGGGCCACGATGGCACCTTGCATGGCATGTGCTCTTACTGTCTTCAGGGCCTCGTTGCGATGAGAAAGAGATTACTGCCGAGGACTCCCTAGTCTTGTTGATTGATCGACTAGCCCATGCTACAGAACAATTCTTCGATTCGTATCCCGCACCTGTCTTCCCAGTCTGATCGTTCTGACACCGATTTTGGGCCCTGGGACTAGGACCTTCATCAAACCCAAAGTTTGGTCTGGTCTGAGTGGTTGTCTTGAAGCTGTACCACAGCATTAACACCCCCCGGGTCCTGTCCATTTTCTGTTGAGGTCCTGTGTCATCGCTTCAACTCCTCGACCCCTTCATAGCTTGTCTGCGGACCTGCATCTACCGTCTGATCTGACCTTACCTCGCGACTCCACCACGGCCCATCCCCTGCATCGTGACCCTCGAGTGGTCGAATCGCGCAGAGCGAAAGAGAGCCTTCCAACCCTCTTGTGCATTGTGCTTGCTGCTGCCGGCCGTGAAGAGGGCGGAGAGGAAACATCACAATTTTTGCCCCATTATATTGGGCTTACACTCCACCTCCGCGCTGGCGCGCCCGTTTGAGCAAGCAAGCTGTGCCGCCCTTGCGTCAACCTATCAAACTTTCTCGTGCCTGCTGCAGGGCGAGTGGGCAAAGACCTGCAGGGCAATCACCACAAAAATCGAAAAGGCTATTTGACGTATTGAGAAGGGCAGGATTTCCAGAACAGCGCCAGTTCGGAATCGGTGACGGGCACGTACTGCACTGCGATTAATCCTGTCAGGGAAGCGAGGACCGGTTCAGCCCGCAGCCAGACCAGCCGGGCGTAACGCGCGTCAGCGTCAAAAAGCTGAAGCTCCCCAAGCGCGCCCGCATCCTACCACAGCACCCAAAATCATCTGAGCTTTTAGATCGTTCATGGCGCTTCTCTCCCGCAGGACAACTCCAAACCACTACCTCGCCAGCCAGTTTTGAGTTGCGGAAATCAAGCGCAGCAGACGCTCGGCAACAGGCTTCGGTCCAAAGCAAAAGGCGACGCATACCAAACCAAGTCGAAACATCGAGACACAGTACCGCAGTAACGAGGGGCTGTGGCGACGACAAGGTTCTCAGTCCACATCCTATCGGACATCGCCCGGCACTTCTACCCGTCCATCTGCAGACTGGCAGCTGCTGGCCCACGACCGTCGGTCGCCTCTTCGAATCCAGACAGGCTTGGGACTCTGACGGCACCCGAATGAGCCCGCTTCGAGCCCCAGAGCGCTCCTCGTTTATTCTCGGTAAGTTCGCAGCCGTTTCCTCAAGTGCCACCATCCAAGAACTCCCTTTTAGTCTCTGCAGCATGCCCAACTTGTCATGGCGAGCCTTGTTCGGTTGGCCTTTGGTATTTGCCTGGGCAAGTTGCACCCACAGTCAAGTACGCAATCCCGATCACACTCTGCAGCCGTCCCCTGTATGCATGCTCGCACCTACCACTCACCCTCCCATTGCTCACTATTATATCCGTGCATGGCATGCGCGGATGGTGGTAGCAAGCGGAGTTGACGAAACCGTCTTCCCCATTGTGGTGCAGTGCATTGTGTCTGTGCCTCTGACGTGTCATCCGGATTTCTTATCACCTTTCCTGTCCCGACTTTCCCTTCCCATTTGGTCCCCCAGGCCCCATATCCCGTTGCGCCTAGCCCAAGCTCCCAAGCGGCGTGTCAAGAGTCAGGGCCGGCGGCTGTGCAGGTTTTCGATGCAGATACGGGAGATGACTACGTGCCTCACACCCGCGCAGTCCCCCGTCTAGTCCTGCGCCTACTGTACCGCACGGCTCGACCAACGTTGGATGAGACCCTGGGGTCAGAAATCACATCAGCCTCAGTCCAATTGCTGAAGCCATTGCCACTTTAGTGCTTGCCATTCCGCGCAGCGTTCCCCCACACGACACGGCCACTCTAACAGTCCACAGGACTCCGGGCTTCGCGTCTTAACTGTCTGTCAGAAGGCAAAGCAAAGCAAATTACATCGAATCACTGTCGGCTTTAATCTTGTACAGGTCTCACCGAGACCAGCAACACACACGTAGCTCGAGCGGCCGCAGGTGCCGATCGACACGGAAGTCGAAGTAACCTTGGGTGACGACCCTAGTAGGTACGTCCAGCGTCTATTCTTTCTCCGGCATAGCTATTTTTCATGGTGCCGCCAGACCTCCACGCTCGAGCATCTCCTGCACATTGCCCGTTCGACCCTGCGGTACCAAGTACAGTACAGTACGGTACAGCACAGTACTACCGCGCCCTTGACGCCTCCCCCCCTGTCCATTCTCTTCTTCTCCACAATACAGAACAACCCCCGCGCCGTTCTGTTGAACCTCCGAGACGGCCAATCCTTCATGCTGATCACACACATTAGTCGCGCTGATTCATCCGAGATTCTCATCTCACACGAGACGATCGCAAAGCCTCTTATTCCTCATTCCACCTTTTGGGTTTACCACCAGGACGTCGGCTCCTGTCGATCACTCTTGCGCGCGCACACACACAGACCTTCCCTGGGCCGCATTGCATTTAGAATTTCCTTCTCGTGAGACCTGATCCCAGATCCCAGCATCTTACGATCTTTGGACGAGCAGGCGGCCTCGGCTTGTGGGTTGAGGAACGCGACCCCCGGCGCTTAAAACTTGGGCGGCGAGGAAATAGGTTGCGGGCAGACCGGCGTATTTTTTCGAGACTTGCCGGCACAATTGTCTCAACAACCACGCAACCCGCGCCCGCCTCAGTGAGGTGGAGGGCTATCGACGCGGCTTCCCAGGACTATCCTTTAATCTGGTCATCCAGCACAAAACCGTTGTTTGGGACGGCCTCTACCGACGGCTTCGTGCGGCCCACTCGCACCAAAGCCGAAGCATCCTCGGCACCATCTTTCCTAGCTGTCGCAGGTGACATCTCGATCAGTCCCGGGCACAACGACGAAAGTTTTGCAGGGTCCAGCATATTCACTCTTGCAGCGCGCCAGTTTCACGAGATTTTCGGCACTGCCACTCTGCGGGGCCACCACAAATTTGCGCCGAGGGCATGAACATTGAGCCGCATGCCCGCAGCGTATCATTATCTTGAATGAAAATGACAACTTTCACAGCCATGAATGGGGCTGGCTCACCAAAGGCGGCCAATTCCAACGGGGATTCCGCGGGCGCAAAGCGTACAAGCTCAATGGAGCGAACAAGCGGCCCTGTACAGAACTCAGATCAGGCGCCCAAACAGCAGTCCTCTAGTGACGCCACCACCAGCCATAGGGAGCGGGACGGCTGGGCCACAGGCGGCCCAGGTCATGACAGACAGCCGTACTCTCCAGCGAGGTATGCGGACATGGAGAGCTCACACAAGCGCAAGAGGTCAAGCTCTACCGAATCACCTCGGAGAGAAGTACCTTCGCAGTCCGAGAGGCAACAAGAGGACGCCCGTCTGGAACGATCACAGGAATCCGAACCAAGGGAGCGGGATCCATATGAGCGGGATGCGCGAGGACGACATTATCGATCGTATGGCGACGAAGGACGGGAACGTGGGCGTGATACGGACCGTGAGCGGGACCGAGACTCATGGTACTCACCCCACGAGAGACGAGATGACCGGGATCCTTACAGTCAACCACCTTCGGCAGCCCCGGATTCGGCAAACACCGAAGAGCAGATCGGAGATGCCTTGCGGAGAGCCACGGAGGACTACCCACAGACCAGCCCGGACGGCGATGACATGTCGATGTCTTACTCTGGGCAATACACCCCGGAGCAGAGGAGAGACGGCGTAATCCAGTCGGACCCGAAGAAAAGGAAACGAAACTTCAGCAACCGGACGAAGACGGGCTGTCTGACGTGTCGGAAGAGAAAGAAGAAGTGTGATGAGGCCAAGCCAGAGTGTGAGTGTGATTTCTATTTGTTGTCGAGTCATTGGGAAGCAATTGCTGAGACCTGTGTAGGCAGCAACTGTCTGAGGGGAGGTTTTGTCTGTGCCGGATACCCTCCGCAACGAGGGTCTTGGCCCAAGCCCGAGAACAAGGTGCAGACCATCCAGATCGAGTCCAAGGACCCGAACTACGTACCGCCAGGGGCGTACGGGATGCCACAGCCGGCCGTATTCCCACACCAGCAGGGGAAACGCGAACCCCTACCGTCCTACCGAGGCCAACCGCTGCGGATCGAACCACCTCAAGGGCGCCCCGTGCTCACCGACGACGACAGGCTCACAGCCTCGACCCTGCCGACCGCCTCCGTGATGGACCCCAACGAGAAGCTTTCGGCACTATCCTCGGCGTACCCCAACACGCCGGCCAATGTCTTCCCGACTCCTGTCAGCGCCGCGCCGGTGCCCTTCCCGGAGCGTGGGCCCAAGGAGTACCAGCGCGTGCCGCCACTGCACGACCTCACCCGGACCGAGCCCGATCTGACGCCACAGAGCACGACGCTGCCGCACATCAACATCATGCACGCGACACGCACCAACAGCCCGATCGCGACATCGCAGTCCGGCGCGAACCCGCAGGCAACGGCGCAGCTCGCGCTGTCGCACACGTCACAGTTCCCCTCGCCGATAGTACCGCCAAGCGGTGCGGGCGGCGCCACAGGGGCGGGCGGGCCCGGCAGCAGTGCGAGCAGCGGCATCGGCGGCAACGCGGGGCGGCGGGAGAAGGACGAGATGATCGCGGGGCGGCCGTTCTACCCGTTCGAGAAGGAGCTCGTGCTGGAGCGGGAGCGGTGCAGCGCGGCGTGCTGGCGGTTCAACAACAGCACGAACCCGAACAACGGGGTGTCGCCGCACGAGCGGGCGCGGCTGTTCCGGGAGATCCTGATGCCGCGGGACCCGATCCAGCTGACGCCGACGCAGTCGAGCCCGGTGACGCACACGGGGCGCGTGGGCGAGAACGTGGTGGTGGAGGCGCCCTTCACGTGCGACTACGGGTACAACGTCTCCATCGGCAAGAACACGATGGTGGGGCGCAACTGCACGGTGCTGGACGCGTGTGAGCTGACCATCGGCAACAACGTCGTCATCGGGCCCAACGTCAGCTTCTACACGACGACCATGACGACGGACCCGCGGCGGCGCAACGGGGCCCGCGGCGCGTGCACGGGCAAGAGCATTGTCATCGAGGACGACGTCTTCATCGGCGGGTCGGTGACCATACTCGGCGGGGTGAGGATCGGCAAGGGCACGACGGTGGGCGCGGGGAGTCTTGTGACCAAGGTATGGTTTTCCTTTATCCTCTCTTACCCTCACGTTGTTCAGTGATACTGACTCATTGTGTCCACAGTCACAACCCCCGCACGTCATCGTCGCCGGAAGCCCTGCCAAGGTCAGGAGGGGCATTGCGTCAATGTACCCATGAGAAAGGAGAGAGTGTGTGTGGAAAAACACAGAGGACAAGCGCGGGCAGGTGTTGCACCTGGCTGGTGGGGACGACAACGGATGATTGATTGTACGGGATGATGTAGGAAACGGGAGGGATGTTGCATGTTCTCTTTGCTCACACCCATGTGTTCTTTTTGCTCTGATTTTTATGTCTTTTTTATTGGTTTTATTTTGTTGGATCTGCTTTTTTACTCGAACTTGCCCGGCTGTTCTTGCTTGCCCAAGATACCCACTTAATGCCCTTTTATGAAAAAGCCGTTATTTCACCTTTTCATCTTCATTCGTCTCCGGTGTGATTTGTGTGGGAGAGATGGAGGGAAGACATTTCTCTTGCGTTTTGGTTCCGTCTACTGTTTTGCTTGGCTTTGCCCTGCTGTCTCCCGTTGCAAAAGGCATTTACGAGGGGTATATATGTGGGTAGGGCTATACAGAGGGGAAGGCTATAGAATAGGTGGACTGGTGGCAGGGCGGAAGGAAGGGTTGGATGGGATGGGATGGGTGGTGGACATGCGGCAAAACTGGGAGTACAGCCTGACTAATGTGTTGGCTAGATATTCTGGACGAACGCAGGTTGATGGGATGGTGGTGGACTGGGTGTATGAGTAGTCTGTCTACCTTATTTACCTACTTAATGGCTGTTCAAGAGGATGGATGATGAGATGGGATGAGATGAGGAAGACGAAAACAAGTGATTTGCATATTCATCTGTTAGTTTCCTTTTTATTTGGAACTCATCCGAGTCAGAGTCCGGGTTTATACCTGTCTTCTACCGTGAAGCATATCAAGACAGAGATATCTCGAATAGTGCTGCTGCTGCATTGATAAATATAGTGTCCATGACCGCTCGTGCCAATCCAGGTTGGGTTGGACTGACTACCTTGCAAGGACCCTGAGGCGGCAAATGCAAGCAAAATCGCTCGCTGCCGTCCCGGAGCTATGGTGGACCTCGGCTGTAGTGGCAGCGGCTGATCCTCCACATTTCAAGGCTGCTGTCCCCTGCTTCCGTTGTCCCGCGCGTGTTGGATCCCCACTAACCATGACGCTGATCAGCCGAGCCTCACCTCACCTCCCTTCTTCTAGGCCCCCCTCGCTGTGACTCTTATTCCTGTCCCACACAATTGACTCGCACCAAAGGAGGCTTTGCTGCTTTATATTCTGATGCCGTGACGAGAGCGTCTGGATCTTCCCCCCAGCCTGGCTGCCCCTAGCTGGCGAGGCGCATCTGGAAGGTAATCGTTGGGAAAGGCAGGACGAACAAGAGCAAGAGCCGAGGAAAGAAGAGGAAAGGAAACCATGATGAGCGCAGTGGTATCGGGTCTTGGCCGGCGCGTTGCCCCTCGCTCACACTTCCTCGTGCCCGGATACGCGGCGCTTCAACAGACAGCCGTCGCACCCATTGCCAGTCGAGTACGATTACGCAACGGAGAACGGTATCAACACCAACAATCTCAACAGCGACGCCATGCTTCCGGCCATGCGAGAAGGCCCAAGACGGCCTTGTTCTTTCCAGGTGCGGGGCGTCCCCTTGGCTAACACCACCTCTGCTCTCCTTCCTGCGATGCCTGGCCTGGCTATCCTGGCCTCAATTTTGAGTCTCTTGGGTTCCGTCGACGCTAACCAGTCATCGTGTCCTCCAGGCCAAGGCGTCCAGAAAGTCGGCATGATCGACCCGTGGCTCGAGGCCTTCCCGCGCACCGCCGCCCCCATCATCGACGAGATCGACTCGGTCCTGGGCTACTCGCTGACGCGCATCATCCGCGAGGGCCCCAACTCGCTCCTCTCGGCCACGCCCCACGCCCAGCCCGCCATCATGGCCACCTCGGTCCTGATCCTGCGCATCCTCGAGGTCGAGTTCTGCTTCGACGTCGCCGCCCGCATCGACTTTACCCTGGGCCACAGCCTCGGCGAGTTCGCCGCCCTCGTCGCGGGGGGCTACCTGACCTTCGAGGACAGCCTGCACCTGGTGCAGAAGCGCGCCGAGGTCATGGCCGCCGCCACCGCCGCCGCCCGCCGCGACCACGGCGGCGAGTACGGCATGGTCGCCATCGTCACCGAGCCCGAGTACCTGCCGCAGCTCATCGACGCCGTCGAGAACTTTGTCGCCTACCCGTCCAGCGACAAGGCCGACAGCGGCGCCGACAGCGACGTCCCGCCCATCGAGCAGGTCCTGATCGCCAACATCAACTCCAAGAACCAGATCGTCCTCAGCGGCAATATGGCCAAGATTAAGACCCTCGTCGCCCACGTCCGCCAGTACCTCGGCCACGACCCCCGCGCCGTCCGCCTCAACAGCGACTCGCCCTTCCACAGCCCGCTCATGAAGCCCGCCGTCGCCACCATGCGCTCCCTGCTCGCGGGGAGGAGCCGCGCCCCGGGCCGCGAGGCCGACGACATCGTCACCTTCCCCGGAAAGGTGAAGTGCATCAGCAACGTGTCGGCGCGGCCCTTCGGCTCCAAGGCGGAGCTCAAGGACCTGCTGGCCCGCTCGTGCCTCGAGACCGTCCGCTGGTGGGACAGCATCCGCTACGTCGACCAGCAGGAGAAGGTCAGGCGGTGGATCGGCATCGGCCCGGGGAAAGTCGGCAGGAACCTCGTCGGCAAGGAGGTCGGCATGAGGGGCACCGACGCCGTCAAGGGCGGTGGCGTCTGGGCTATTACGGATCCTTCTGATATCCACGGCATGCTGAGAGGACTCGAGGAAACGGATCCGCTCCTGGAAGAAGAGGAGCGGATGATTGGTGATGAGCCATGAGGACCCGGCACATGCTACTGCGTGTGTGTAGTCTGTTATTATCTGCTTCATGGAGAGAGAAATCTTGGTCACATGTATGCTGGCTTAGTATGGGAGGCTTTTTTCACAGCGATTTTATGGAGTTCTGTGTTGGGTAGGGCGAGGAAGGCGCATGTGGGCAAGCGATTAATATATCCGCCCCAATATGATATGAAAATATTGTATTCTGTAGGAGTAATGACCGGGTTGGGGAACTCCACTTGGACTGGCATCAAAACCATATTCTCTTCTTGATTACATGTCCCTTCGTTTGACACATGAGGTGAACAAGACGGCCAGGGCAATTGATGAGATGGACTGAGTCCTCACTGAACATTCTCCACTTTATCGCTACTGGTAAACACTATCACTCGGCATCATCCTATGAGTGTGCAGATCAAGACAGACTTTGTCCCTGATTCTGAAACTCTGAAGTTGGAAGTTTGTCTTCAAACTGCTTTGGGTGAACTCAGGACCAATCAATTGCACCACGCCAAGTTGAGTGACGGCGTAAGTAACGGTTGCCTCAAAAGATTCACAAGGGCAGTATATCTATCTCTATGTTCCATATATTTATTAGGGGTCGTATGTACTAATCAACCTAGATGTAATCGTAAATTCAGACTAGAATTGAACCCCCGAGTGTCCACAAGGCTTCTCTATGCTGGAAAGACAGCTGCAGCCGGATTCCGTACTAGTTGTCATTTGTAGAAAGGGATTGAGCCATGAAGTCATCTGCACGATATGACAATTAAAAACACTCATTCATATGCTGGAGCACCAGAATTGACACCGCTAGTACTTACCAAAAGCATTCCCATAACAATAGTTGGCACAGAAACTATGACTAAAGTGCAACCCAGTACGACCGTGAATATATCCAGCTTCCTAGTGTCGTGTACGACCAGATGAAGACGCGAATACAGCACCCATGGATGAATACTTGACCACGCGTGTCTGACCTACCCCTGCTGAAGCTGAGCCTCCATGCGATCAAGTTCGCGGTCAAGACCAAGCAGGAGGCCGAGCAGGAGGCCGAGGTACTGAGGGCAGAGTCGCGTCAGAACAAATCTATGTTTGAGCAACGAGCCCGGCAACTACGGACATGTGGCAAAATTCAACCCACTGACCCAACTTACCAAGGCACACAAAATGCCCGGTGTCACATTTGCATTCATAACAAACAATGAGGCAAGGGAGACATTATCACAGAATGGCCAGGTGCCAGATCATACACCAAGCAAAAGGTACGCGAACGAGCCAATAGTGCTGGCGTTAACTTATCTCCCCGTTGACACGCCCTTTTCTAGAAGCACTTGCTGCTCTTGTAGAGATATCAGGCAACCGCCAACAGGACCCTTTGAGATCTTTTCGCAAGCCTCAACTTCCTAATTTGTTTTACCTCTTCGTACCCAGAGGGTATCACAATTCCTCTCGCTACTCGTCGACCAGCTGGAACATACTTGAATATCATCAGCGACCATCGCCTATCGTCGATCACCAAGAATATCACACTAGAACGGCCCTCCGAGGAGCCACGAAACAACAGTGTTGAACTCACAAAGACGCCGACAAACCCAAGAGAAACTACCAGAATGCCGCAGGTACTGAGAGGACCTCGGGATGTTCATGGAAATCTAGGAGTGGGAGAAGGACTGGGCCGACATGATGTTGATACAAAAGAGGCTCATGTAGTTGATACTCTTCTCCAACTTGCGTCATGGACAGGGCGGTTGTTTCCAAGTCAAAGTATTGTCCTCGTCTGGAATTTCATCATACAATTTGGGTCTGGAGGCTGAGGTGAAACTTTTGTGTGATCAAAACATCTAACTAATTTGTCAATGCAAAGACATGAAGCACATATTATTATGAATACAAAGGGTTCCCAGACTACCAAGGAGCATCTTGAACAAGTAGGCTTAAGATGTTCTGCAGGCAGGTGCCCAATGAATGCCCAGGTATCTGGATAGGTCTCGTAGCTATGTGATGGCGGCAGTGACGCAGAATCCAAGCATTGCAAGCTCAGAAATAAGAGCTTAAGCTTGATGACGGGAGAGGAAATGCAGGTCTGAACGCTGTGTCGCAAAGGAAAGCAAGTTCAGCTATGTCCCGAGTCACCGAACGGTCAGACATTATAAAACGGCAGCAGAATGGTATTCCATTTCCCTCTGATAACACCCAGAACGCCAGGGCGATGCTCCCACACACACCTCTTCTAAGCCAGATGCCCACGATGATGCGAAGGGACTCAAGCCCCCAGAGTGATTTCCCTCTCAGATACTCCACCGGCGCCAATGAAATCAAAACAGGCAAACGGGACCCTCCACATCGTCCAATGCTCTCTCCCCCTCTATCTCTCTCTCTCGGTATTCCCACTGCCGTCTCACAGACTCGTAACCCCAACAGTCCACCCCTCCCCAATACGCCGCATATCCGCCCCAAACCTTCTCGAAACGATCCTCTTGCCCCCGTGGCCCGTAAGCGGCGCGTGCTCGTCGGGCTCGTAGAACGGGTTCTGCAGCAGGCGCACGTACGCAGTCTGCATGGCGCGGAACACGACCTTCATGTCTCCCTCGCGCAAGCCCACCACCGCCGCGGCGCCCCTCCTCGCGGCCGCGGCAGCACCGTCACCGCCGCCGGCGGCAGCGCTGGAACCGGAGCGCGCCCTGGCGTCCTCGGAGGCGTTGTCGCCAGCGCCCGCGGTGGCGGTCGACGAGACGGAAGAAGGCAGCGCCGCGCTGTCGATGCGCCGCCCCCGCATGTCCACCACCACGACGAACTTGACGCCCGTGTTGGTCTCGTACCCGTACGCGGCGAGGCGCTCGTCCACGGCGTGCAAGAGGCCGTAGTCGCCCGACAGCGAGCCGACCGTGCCGCTTCCAACACCGCCCGAGGTCGCGCCGCCGCCGCCGCCCACGGCCGAGTGCTTGGCGCGCAGGTCGAAGATGTCCAGCGTCGAGGACAGCAGCAGCGAGAACTGGAGAGGCGTTCGGATCGGCTTGAGCGTGTTCGTAGCCGGGTCGTGCGAGGGAAAGATGGAGATGTGGAGGGGGTTGTTCTGTTTGGGGAGGGGCGGTTTGGTCAGTTTGATGATGCTTTCCTTTGCTCGCTGCTTGATTCCCGCAGGAGAAATGGGGGGAAGGGCTTCGCCTTTCATAGACAGACAGACTTACATTCCGGCCTATGACGCCTATACAGGCTATGGAGGGTATCGCAGTCGCCATGGCTGGCTATCGTCGTGGTCGAGGGTTCGGTGGAGGGCCCCCGCGCGGCAGACATTGAAGAAGAGTCCAGATGTTGAAAGTCGGGAAGCTCAATCAATCAATTGGCATGACAGACCCCCGGTCATAGCTCGCTGGCGCCCCCTAGCCCCCTGATAGAGAGATGTGCGGGACCAGCCGTCCAGGTACCCAGATACCTAGGTACTTCGTTCCTCAGCACCCGGACCGCCGCATGACTTGGGAGCCGTGTGCTTTGGGCTCTGTATTCCCTTTCTTCTATCATCTGGGACGAACTACTAACGACCATCGCCGTTTCGAAAATTGGCTGCCAAGCTACGGAAGAGTCATTTACGAGCCAACCGGAGCAGACGGCGGCAGTCAAACCTTGGTGCGAGGGAGTCAAAAGTTGCCTCCGAGCGAGTCCGAGGCCTTTGGCTGCCTCAGACATGGCCATGTCGGGCTGCATTACAGCGGGACGGACAAGCAGCCAGCCAGCTCGTCCAAGTCTGTCTCCCGAGACAAAATACCGCGAGGAATCACAATATGCTCATGCTGGTCGACAGTTGGTTTCCGGAATGCACGGGAATCCTGACCGTATTTTCGATGCTTTCCTTAGATACCTATTGTTTTGCCCATCTACAACCCACTCCCCACCATTCACACTGCTCCCTCCTCCTCATGTGCCCACGTCCGTCTTTTCCCCTCCTGTACTGCTGCATCGATGAAATAAAATGAGAAGAGAAAACAGTATTAAAGGAACAACTCCTTATGCTAGTCCGGACTCCGCCAGCAATGAAATATAAAGACCCCAAAGTTCGGCCTCATCACCGACTAGATGGGCCGCCGAATCGCTCTCGCAATCGAATGTCTCCTGCGCCGAGGCTGAACTCCCTCTACACTCTAGCTCTCCATCGCTGCAAAAGACTTCGCTCCTCGTAGCGTCCTAAGAGCTGTCCAAGTATGATATACAATGGCAAAGCTGGACACAGGTGATCCGGGCTCTCGCGCATAGCCCTATATGTAGAGATCCTTTGGTTTGATGAGAACTTCTGTCGACGCCGTGTTCACACACTTAGGGAATGACGTATAATGACAGAAGCCGCGCGTCGGAATGAGGTTATCAATGCCGGCCGGAGGAGAATAGGCCTGAGCCGTAAGACTATCGAGCCTCTGGCCAAGCTCGCGTCGGGTTGTGCTCGTGTCTTGATCCGCTCGCTCGTGGATCGTGCCCTATAAGCCGCATCGGACTTGAAAAGGGCAGGCATCGAATCTGCGCTCGATCGGGCGGAAACGTCGGTCGGTTTCACGGGGTGGTCCGGTGAATACACGTTCGTAAGGTGGGAAATTGATTAGGAGGGACCACAAGGTCTCAAATGCGTATATGAGAAAAACCGGGATATGAGCGAGCGTAAAGTCATGAGTATGCCTCTATAACCGAGAAATCCGGGACGTTTCGAAGATGAATCCCCCCTTCGATGGCCGTCTAAACATCATGTGGACCCAATTCCCCGCAAGTAGAAAGGCGAGATCAGCGCCCATAACCGTCTGCGCCCAGGATTAGTCGACCCAGATTACAATTATCGTAGTGCTCCAGACTGAGACGGACCAAAAGAACAACAGTCACAACCAGGCGCCTAGCCACAGCAGATGGCCTTCATGAACTTCTGGAAGCCGGTCGGCTGCTGAGGCTCAGGTTGCCTTCCAGTGGTCGTCGGCGTGGGCTGGTTCATCGCCTGCGTCGAGTTCATTGGTTTGGGCAGGTTCTGGGTACTGGCCTGGAATTGGGCCTGCGTAGAACCTGTCGGTGTTGCCATGTCCCGGAGACCCCCGGCTCCGGCTCGGTTCTGCATCATCAAGCGGTCTGGGGCGTTTCGCCGGTCTCCCTTTGGGTTCTGCTTGATCGGTGAGGGAGGCGGGGGTTGCGCGGCATTTAAACGGTCCATCGTCAAGCGTGCCCGAGGGTCGGACAGGTGAGGCGTGGTGTTGCCGCCCCGCGAGTTGTCGTGGAGGGCCATATTGGAGGGACCTGGTCTATGGTCAGGGTTGTGCAGCGCGCCGGGTCGGTTCCACTCGCCCTTCTTTGTTTGCGCCCTTTGCAGGAGTTCATCCCAATCAAACTTGTTGTCCGACTCATCAATCTTATTTTCTCTTGCAGCTTCAGTGAAGAGGCCGCGCAGATAGTCGTAGTCAGGTGCGTCCTCGAAGCCCAGGTTCCGAACGTAGAACAAGTACGTCTCGAACTGGGCGGGAAAGCCCTCGCATAGGTCCTTGATGGGTGTAGTCTGCTTCTTCTCCCCGATCTTCTCATATTTTTGCTTGTTAGTCGCGGCTTTCAGACCCTGCCACGGAAGCCCTCCTCGAAGGAAGTACATGAACACATGGCCGAGGGCCTCAAGGTCGTCACGCCTCGATTGTTCTCGTCCAAGATGGGTGTTGATACTCATATATCGTGCCGTGCCAGATAGAGATTTCCGCTCTCGGTAGGGAATGTGTTGTTTCGTCTTAGGATCCCGATACTGTTTGGCCATTCCGAAGTCGACAACATGGATAACATTCTCAGTCTTGCTGGGTATCTTGCCGATCAGGAAGTTGTCGGGTTTAATGTCTCGGTAGATGAGGTTCTTTTCGTGGATTGTTTGGACACGAGAAAGCTATAGCGAGATGTCAGTAGGAGCACAGCCTTACGACATGCCAGCCGTGGATTGCCCGGCGGGGACGGCTCACCATCTGCTTTGCCACCATGATGACAGTCTTCAAGCTGAATCTGCGCCCGCAGTGGTCGAACAGGTCCTCCAATGACGGTCCCAGGAGGTCAATCACTAGGATGTTGTGAAGACCCTCTTGACCGAAGTAGTACACATTCGGAATGCCGGCTGCGTGGGCGGGTTAGTTAGCCTGCGCTCCGGCGATCAAGAACAAGATGACTTACGGCACCCGACGAGGATCTTGTACGTCCTGTACTCATCTCGCAGTTGAGGAGCATCGCTCTTCCTTGGTTCCTGGGGCGCACGATAGTTAGTGCCTGGCCGTCTGGGCGAGTGACGAGCCAACAGTCGGCCTGTTCGCGACGCATGAGCAACATACAAATTTAATGGCAACTTGTTGATTGTTCAACAAGTTTGTTCCCTCAAAGATGACACCAAAGGAGCCCTCGCCAATCTTCTTCCCTACTCTGTAGTGCACACCGACGACGTTCGATGAGGAAGAGGCCATCTTGACGGCAGGACCAATCCTCTACGGACGCAAGGAAGGGCGGGTGACGGTATGAAGGATGGTTCGAGGGAGGAGTCGAAAGGGGTGGCCGATACCGAGTGGTGATTTTCGGCTGGGTAATTACCAGCGGGCCCGGGACGGAAGGGCCTAGTTGAAGCGAAAAGGGGCGGTCAGCAAGGCAACGCCGCTCATTTTCCGACGACCGAAGGACGCAAAAGACAGCACGGGGCTTCAGTGACGGCGAGGCGTGGTCTCAATTGCCATGTGAAGTAGGGGAAGAGATGGGAAGGTGACAATTGAAGGATGTGGAGATGGGAAGGCAGAGCAAGGCATGAGATGAGCAAAGCCAGGAGACGGAATAGATGGTGTGGTAACAAATGGGGAAACCTTTTAGTCTGGGCATCACTGGGGAGGCTGTAGGAAGAGAGGGCTGCCTGCTGATTGCTTGCTGCCGATGGGCTGGACCGGGGGGGGGGGCACGCGAGTCACACACAGTTCGCGCGGTACGCACCTTTTCTGGGGTCTAGCAGGACCTAACGAACGACCTGACCAGGCTTTGGGGAGAGGGCGAAGCTCGCTTTGCCGGCGATCGGTTGACACCAGGAGAATTGCCCGATGTACGGACGGCTAGAGGTACTTCGGCAGGTCGGTCGTCTGGCCAAGCTCGTACTCTTGAGTTGAGAAATACAAAGTACCCGTATTCGCCTAGCGTGCTGCCGTTGCAAATGGGAAAGGGGAACAGGTTCAGGCTCAGATTCTAGAATGCTGGCATATGGGCGATAGGCTGGAGTGAAGAATTGGTGAGGGCGAGAAAGAAAGGGATTGTCGTGTACGGCAGGAGGGAGGACAAGGCAATGGCCTCAACGGAGACGGGTCCTGAGTCCTGGGTCTCTTGGGGCGAGCTGAGGCGTGTCGGTCGGTCGAGAGACGGGCGAGGAAGCAAGCAGGCAAAGGCAGGCAGGAAAAAGAGGCGTTGCGGAATGGATTGTCACCTCTTTGGGCTAAGGTTAGGTGGTGCCGATGGGCAAGTGCAGGCGGGCAGGTCCAATAAATGACGACTATCTGCCGCTATTCCTTGCCTCGCTGGATGTCCGTCCCTTCAACAAGGTCTTGGGGTGATTGGAGTTAACCTTGACCTTGACCTTGGTTGGCCCCTGCTTCTGTGCCCTGGTGGAGGAAGAAGAAGAAGCAGAGAAGGCGACGAAGAAGGTTGCCTCGAACCCGGCTGGTCTTGGCGTCAAGCTGGCTGAGCTGGCCGATGAGCAGGCTGAGCAGGCTGGGCTTCCAATGGCTGGGCTGGGGCTGGGCTGGGCTGGCTGGCTGCTGCTGCTGGGCTGAAGTCAATCGGGCGTGACTTGTGGGGAGAGAGGGAAAGAGTCCGAAAGAGAGGCAAAGGAGGGAAGGGAACCGCAGCAGTTTGGTTGGTCGCAGTGCAGGGGACCAGGCGAGCGAACGAACAACCGAAAAGGACAAGAGAGAAGACAGGCCACAGACACGACACGACACGACAGAACACGACACACAGCAGGCACGGGCAGAACGGGGTACTGTCGACAGGCTGATAGGAAAGCACGCCCTGGCAGGCGGGACAGATTGGAAGGCGCCGACCCGCAAAGGAGCAGAACGGTCGGGCTGTGGGTGGGTACAAGCACAAACCCCCTGCCTCCCCAAGGGCCTAACAGCACCTACGGTAGACGGCCTACCGTCCGTACCTACCTACTAGGGGCTACCTGGGTTAGTGCGTAGAGGCTGGGCCTAGTGGCTGGGGCAAATCACCCTCTGGAGACTGCGTAGTAGCTCAGTGTTCCGCTACGTACCTTTTGGGTCTGCAGGCCGGCCACTGGTGTTGGGAGATCAGGGGACAGGGGGGTTCCAGGGTCGCAAAAGGGGGGTCGGGATGTGTAGATACTTTGGTACAGGGGCCCCCGCCTGCCAGCAACCCACCCACTCACTAGCACCCAACGCGTCGGCATTGGCTGGGATGGTGCTAAGAGATGCTCGACTATTTGTTTGTGTTTTGCAGCACTCAACAGTCAAGCTCAGCACGGCCTTCCCGCTCGCCTCCAAACCCAGCCAAATGACAAGGAGCATGAGGAAAAGGGAGTGAGATGCAGCCCGTACAGTACTCCATACGTGTGGTCTCCCAATATCCCTCAACCCGACAAACGAGCGACAAGCTTCGGGGCATAGGGGAAAAGGAGGTTATACGGAGCTGTCATGTAACCTCGATGATACAGCCTTGTGTGGATGATGTGCTCTACCGTGTAGTCTGTGTCTTGTTGCAGCTGTCCTGACAACGAACAGGAGGTACCATTCTAACCGTGTAGACTGACTACGTGCATACCCAGTAGACCATGTATACATATTATATATAGATGCAGATGCAAGTGCACACCAGTCTGCATATGCACCCGTCTTCTCTATGGCCAGGTCTGCCGAGTAGTCGCCCAATCTGGGAGCCCTACCAAGTATCCTACACGCCAGAAGTGGCGCCGGTCAGCCAGCAGCTCGCAGCCAGCAGCGCCCAGCGACATAAGCTTTACCCTAGGCCGTGATCGTCACTCTCGTCAGCGCTACGATTATGCTGTTCTGATGGAATAACAGGTCGACAGAGCTCATCTCGCATCAACAACACCAAGCTCAAGCAAAGATTTGGCTCTCGACCGGCCCGACTCAGATGGAAGAATAAAAGGGCCCCCTTTCAACGCTCACCGGACCGGCTGATGGGGGCGGGAAAGCCTCTTTTGGGTTCGAGGTCCGGCGGCGACAGGGCACGGCTCATACACATCGCAAACAAGTACGCGAATCATATAACCTCTCTGGGGCAGGTCGCTCGTCGTGACCAGAATCTCTGGCAGGATCAGCCGGGCATGAGAATGGGCCGGCGGGCGGGTGGGCTGAATGCTGATGACCCTTTTCTTCTACCGTAGTACCACCCTCTTGCCGTCCGTCTTGGCCGACTTCCGGCCCTGCATTGGGGGTGGGAAATGGATACTACCCTGGCAGGACGAGACAAGCGAGCTGGCGAGACGACCAGGCGTGCGGGCGTGCCACCTGGGCCACATGCACACTCCAACTACACCTCACACGCATCGCCGGCAATTGCCAGACGACAGTTGTGCCGTGCTGTGCTTCGCTGTGCTGTGCTGTGATGTGGCTGCACCCGCTTCTGCATTGCCCATCTTTCAACGGGGCGGGCCTCTTGGCCGCCGATCCTGTTTCTCACGTCACACAGCATCTTCATTCGCTCAGAGCTCAGAGCTCAGGCGCTCTTTCCTTCCATTCATCCCTTCCTTTCCCCTCTGTGCGCCTTGCCTGCCTGCGTTTTTCTCATCGATCGAGCGGGAAAGCGCGAGTCTCGTCTGCCCGCAGATGAGCTCATTCAACAATGGCCAGAATGGCAGGCTGTCGGAGAAAAGGCCTACCAATCGGGCCCCGCAGTACCCCAGCAGCCTCCCAGCAGCTGGCCGTGCTGAATGCGACCGTAATCTTGATGATCCCAGGGATCCTCCGAGGAGATGGGCCCGCGATTTGAAGCTTGACATTGCATCAATGCCAATGTCCTGTCCGTCCGTGACCACCGACACCGACCACCGCCGACCGCCCACGGGCCATGGGCCACGACAATTAATTTGTATGAGCCGTCTCATCGGACTGCTGGCGTGCCTCGGCCTGCCTGACTGACGCAGCCGCATGCGTGCTCGGGCTGACTGTCGTCAGCTTGGCAGTTTCTAAATTCCCAGTGAGCGAGGCATATTATATTGCACCTGAGGCTCGCTTAGCAGCCGCAGGGATGCGTAGTCCTCAGCGTGCCCGCGGCCGACCGACGTGCACTGGCGGCTAAGTAACATCGCTTCTATTGGGCTGCAGCCTCAAGCACTCGCACTCGCCAGCCGCGCTGTCAGACGACATGCGAGCTTTGGCGCCACAGCGGCAAGATGAAGGGGGAACTGCACGATGGATCTGCATCGGGCCAATCTGGGGAAACACCATGAGCGGTGTCGGCTGCTGTCGTGCAGCAAGCATAGCAACGGGGGGATGCGGTGATGAACAACAACAAAAAAAAGCAACAAGGTGCCACCAAAACCGTCCATATCGCGACTGGTCTGTGCCGTTGCTTCCAGATTAATCTTGACGCGTGCAAAGGATGGAGCTCGTCTCGCAGCAATCAAAGTGTTTCCGACTTGATTGGTATCTGCAAACCCGACATCCACAGACCCCATAGCTTCGCTGTGCTCGAATTCCAAAATGCCAGGACTTTTGGACCTGCCGACCGAGGTTCTGACACTGATCGTCGAGGAGGTCTGCATCACAGCGGAGCTCGACAACCTGGGCCAGACTGTGACTGTGGAGCTCCAGTGCCCACACGGGGACGCTGTGGATGAGGGCGTGCAACGCCTTCCATCGTCCAACGCCCTTGGCGGCGCCCAGATTGTTCGTTATAGCGGCAGCCGTCCCGAGTGAGTGTGGCGTTTTGTCTTCTGCCCGTCATGAAAACTCGCAGAGCTCGCTTTTGACGTCACAAATGTCAGCATACGGCAACAGCGTGATCAGCTCGAAGCCCTGCTCGTGCAGCGATTCAGGCAACAAGCCATCGGCAGGGTTGGCTCTGGCTCGTTCCTTCATGGGGTTCACGGTTCACACAAGCTGGACGGTCTTGACCAGAGCGCCCAAGCTGAGGTGAACGAGCTGATCCTCAACCATAGGCCCAACGTCCGCTGCCTTCTCGCCTTGGCCTCAACCTGTCGGAGGTTGAGAACGTGCGCTGAGCCGTTTCTATACGACCTCGCCGACGTATACTATGAAAACCCGTGTGCCTATCCTAAGCACCTCGGACTTATGCTGCTCTATCCGCACCTGACGAGACATGTCCACCTTCTATCCTTCAGCAATGTGAGCGACGAGAGATTCGACAATGACCAACAGGGTTTCGTGCAACTGGATCCGATTCGGCAATCACACGCCATCTCCCGTCTGCTTGCACGGGGCACGCCCATCTCAAGGGCAGAGATCTTCCAGGAACTCGGACCCGAAAGCTTTGGCCTTGATGGTCTGCACCCGTCCATGTTCCGTGCCATGTTCTTGTTCCTTCTGCCAGATGTGCGGTCTTTGAAATTTAATCTGGGAAATCTGGGACTCCCTGAGTACGCAAGCCAGACCGAGAAGGCTCGTCGTCAATGGTTGTTCCGTGCCTTGCTCCAAAAGCCCCACGACGTGTGGACAGCAGGCAAGGTGCCCGCCCTTCGGAATCTTGAGGAGTTCTCCCTAATACTTCAAGGACATGTATCAGAATATGGCTATGTGTCAGAGGATGATGCATTTGATCCACGGCTGCTGCTGCCTTTCTTGTTCCTGCCAAAGATGCGCATCCTCTATACGTCGTCATTGAGGACTGCGCCATCTCTCATTCTGACTGAAAACGAGATATCACAGTGGTCTGGCAAGTCTTCAGTGACCGAGATGGTATTCGATTTCGCGATTGTCGACGGCCTCAGCCTGGACTCCATTTTGAGGCTTCCAAGAGCCCTCGAGAAGCTCACCGTGAACTACAACTCGTCGCTTGCACCTGGTCGGAAAGTGGTGTTAGCCTCTGCCGAGGGTCTGGTATGGCACGATGCAGACCGCGCGCTCGGGCACGCTTTCTCACATCAGAGGCAATCCCTCAGGAAAGTAACTGTCCGCTGCCCCCACGCCCGTGCAAGATCTTCGATCAGGCGCTTGGAGTCGTTCACAGTGCTCGAGGAGCTGACAGCGCCCCTCAGGATGGTCCTATCCCACCTTGACGGTTTGCCGCGTAGCCTGAAGGAGTGCCTGCCGGCCTCGATCGTGCGCCTGGAGCTCCTTGTGTACGACCACTTCCCCGTGGCCGCCTGGCAGCTCGAGGTCCTCGGCCTGCTCAACAGCAAGGATGTTCACACCCCCAGACTGCGCCACGTCAGGGTTGAGCATTGGATGAAGCAGTCGGATGGCCCGGCATCCAAGTACGAATTTGAGGCCGAGGCTGTCGTCAGCCTGGGGCGGCAGGTTGGCGTCGAGGTGCAGGTCGACTTCTTGGAGAATAAGCATCCTCAAGTCAATTTGGGCGAGGCGGATATGGGTGAGAGTGATTGATGCGCGGTATGACTGACATTGCACCACTATCCTCATGGACCTGCCTGGCAGGAAATAGCCTTGACGTTGTAGTGGCAGGCGTGTGGTTACTTATGAGTGGTAGTAGGGTGACAATAACTTCTGTATCACTCCAGTGTGTTAGGGCTATCGGCAAAGCCGCAGAGTCATATCAGTAAGGGTCTCACCAAAGGTATATATAAAAGAGGCGATCTCTGGCCTTCTAGCATACGATCTTCCCAATATCTGCTGATAGCAAGCAAGAAGGCTTCCAATGGCTAGAGGCCTGCGTTCGAGTGCGAATGTGGTGCCACTCGGCCTTGATAATAATGTAGTTACCGGCTAATAAGTATACTCAAGCATGAATTGTAAGAGTTGATCATTGTTGGGAAATACGACGTTTGTGGTCTGTTGCATGAAAGTCCTGCTTTGCGCGGCTTGGTGAAGTGATTTGGTTGCTCCATACTTCCTAACCCGCTGGACCTGCGAAGTTGCCCCATTTTACAAAACCAACATTCGCTTCTCTTTACAATTGACTCGGTCCGTCCAAGTCGCAGCGCTTCATGGCATATCGACTCCAGCCACAAAGTCAATCCTCCTGCACATATCATTGTTTCGCACTTGCCACATGGGCAACATGTCTCTCCAACACCTGGATGCTGAGCACCGCGAGCTTCTAAAACTGGCCCTGAACAATCTCTTCTCAACGGCGATCGCCGAGCAGACTTATGCTCAGATCTTCGATGGAATGCCGATCGCTAGTGTCTATGCGGAAGATCATTGGTTTCGCGAGGGACTACCGGTGATGCAGCATGAGGAATTATGTCCCGGCGTCCTGGAGAAGACACGCATCTTCCGCTCCCAGTTTGAATGTTTGTCACTGGAAATGCCGCCTAAGGTTGATATTGCATATCCTGAAAAGCTATGGTACAGTTGCACGTACTGTGAGGCTAAGTTGACCACCCAGATAGTCCAAGCCTACCAGGATACCAAATTAGGCTCTGTTGCCTGGAAGCTCCGACTGTTAGAACTGGTTGTGATTGCGTGTCATGAAATCGCCGCCTATCTATACCAGCTTGACGAAGGGGCACACAAGCACGCTGAGTGGGCGGACTGGCGGTCGGCAAGACTCGCAAGCCTTCCGGAAAATGCGCGTGGACGGGACCGAACCAAGTGTGGGCCGCCCACCCTGTTCTTCGCTCCATTATACAAGGACCCGGAGAGATTTTCGAATGGATTAGCAGACGTGGTAGCGTACTGGGCTGAATTCCGAATATTCGGAGGCGTAGTCCTTTTTGACCGTGGGCAGACCGAGGAAGAGATGAGTAAACTCCTTTGTCCGACCCTCTGCGGCTGGAACCATGCGTACTTAGAAGGCTGGGACGAAAGGACTTTACCTACCTCGCGTGGATACAACTTGATACTGAGAATGACCGGACAGTGCAATGGAATACATATCCACAGCTCTCTACCCACGACCTTGGCGCCTCCGACGGAGAAGCAGTTCAACGACATTGTGGATTTCTTCGTGTCACCAAGTCCAGATCCTGCGCGCTGCCCACTCCCGATAGAAATCACTACTGAGAACAAGTGGCGCTGGGACCCGTACAGAGGTATGACCGAGTACCATATCTATAAGTACCGCCAGGAGATCTCAGAGATCCGCCCACGCACTCACTGTGTGGTAAGTCGATATTTCTTGTCCTGAAGCCTTGCCCGTCTCTACTTGTTTGAAATTTTGAGACGCCCTGCCTTTTCTTTTCTGCCTTGTTTTGTTATATTTCAGATTCGCCTCTTGAGGAAAATCGAGCGTCTCATAAAGCAGAACCGATCAGCAGAGCTACCTTATACTGCTACTTCCCTTGAAAGATACTACTCTATCCACAAATCTGCCTCTTCATCCCTCCCTATATGGATGGGAAAATCCAGACATTGATGCACGGCCTGCAGGAACGTCCAGGCGAGTGGCCGGAAATGTTTGAGTAACAGGCTGCCGTGGCCGAGACGCGCAAAAAGGACGCCGGGGAGCCCTATGATGAGGGCGCTTGGGGGAAGCTGGCGCGCGTGATCACGCCCACGTCTATATACTGGAACGTGTTCGAGAACGGATATTATGAAGAGCTGCAGCCTGATGAGACAAAACGGGGCAGGCCACCATACTTCTTCGATTCTTGACGATGGAAAGCTCCGTGTTGTACCTAGAGGCGTTACGACAAGCTATTCAGGCTGGAAACACGCATTCTAGCTCTCATATGCAGACAATAACGAACGAGCTTTGCTCGGGTGTCCGCTTCGCTGTCACGGCATCTGTAGTAAGCTAGTGCGTACTACCCAATCTCTGTGGAATGACCTTCTGTAGATACCATCAGTAGCAAAAGACGTAGGAGTGAACCTGAAGTGTTGTCGTGAAGCCGGTACCAAACTCCGGTTTAGCTAAGCACGAGAGAGATCCTAAGGGTTAGGAACTGCGTGTCGTGCATGCCAAGTTTAGATACAATGATAGTCTCGAGAGTTCTCAACTGGGACCGTACATAGGTACGTGCCGTGAGGCAACATAACCCACTCCCAGCCAGTCGAAAATCTCACACTCACAATCTGTCGTCGATGCCTGAGCAAAAGACTACTGAAGTCATCACATAAAGGCATTCTCAAGAGACCACACTCGTACCTAGGTATGAAAAACAAAGGCAGGCCTAGCCCGCCCAACGAAAGTTGTCTCTGTTCTGATCTGCTATATTCTGCTCTTGCTATGCATTTTGGCTCCGGCATCTGCCGTTCTCCCAGAATTACCTACGCCACCAGCCACCAGTCAGTTGGGGCGGCAGAAAAGCATCCAAATGAATGAATGATATATGGACACGGAGACCGGTAGTACAACACCTATTTGCCCAGAACCCCTTTGCCCTTTCCGTCCCTATGTTTTTTTTGGCCTTGTAATAAGAAAAACGGCAAGCAGAATGAAGAGAGAAAAAACAGCAAGCCACGTACGCCCGCAGAACAGACCGGAACCTTGTATCCGAGCTAGCGTGTCTGTCTGGATGATGACCAAGTAAAACAAAGGGGAAGTAATGTAGCCTCCTCACGTAGGCCCAAGGGGAGCACGAAACTCAAGGCTCTGCACTGCGTCCCTCGTTGGCGCCAGGCCACACTAAATGAGCATCTAATCCTCGTCATCGTCCGCCTCGACGCTCTGCACCACGTGCCCATTGCCCTGCCCGTTCACCTTGACCGGTGCCACCGGTCCGCCATTAGCGCCGTTTGCGGTCACCACATCAAGTTCATCCATCACCTCCCTCTTGGCCGACTCCCACGCCGCCTTGGCCCAGCGGGAGAGTTGATTCTTCTCAACGTACTTCTTAAGCTGCAAGTCCTCTGTCCGCATGGCCTCGGCACGCTTCTCCAGCAGGCTTGAGTCGTCCTCTGCCCACCTAAGGGATTCGACGTTGGGGTCTGTGTAGACACCCTGACAGGCCTCTGGAGAAAGTATATAGTCGGCGTCTTTGTCGCCTTGTTTGAGGTCTGGAATGCGCCGTTAGTAAATCGATGAACAGGCTGGATTGAAGCAGTAAGGTTCGACGGGGACTTACGGTGCCGATGGCATGCCACCATGGTACAGTACGGCTGCGTCTCGACCAGCTTGCTGAGGACTGCTTGATCGCTCATGTTCTCTGTGTAGTTGACCTTGGTCCAGTCATCGCGAACGTAGCACCGCCTCCAGATGAGTCTCCTGGCATCCTCCCTTTCCTTGCCCTTCAAGCCAAGCTCAGCTAGCCGAAGTGCTTGGAAGAACAAGAAACCGGGCTCAACACCGTACTCGTCGACTCGAATCAGAGTAAGCAGATTGATAAGACTTAGCGGCTGCATGGCTCGATGAGTGACGAGCGCACAGAGATCGTCTTGCAGGTCATCCGACAGCACCTTATGCTTCTTCGGAATCTTGGGCGAGAAGGTCTGCATGGCAAGATCGACGGCTGCAACATCGTCGACGGCGTCTTGGAAGGCCGGGACCAGAATCTGGTAGATGTGGTCTTGGATGCGCACAATTTCGAGGTCCTTTTCAACCTGCGCCAGCTGGTTGTCACACCTGGCTGCTTTGCTGCGCACCAAAGCCGAGTTCCCCTCAGCCTCGGCACCAGCTCCCTCTGCCAGCAGCGTCAGTTTACCCAGGCTCAACTCAATCTTCTTGTTCCACACTTGGTCTTCTGCCTGGCCCACGCTAATGAGAGTCTTGGCCGCAGAATCGAGGTCGTGCTCGCGCTCGACGTCGTTGATCCAAGAAATCTTGCCGAGGTGTTTGTCGTTCCTTAGGAACATGGTGGCAAAGCCTTTCTTATCGGAGCCTGCGAACTCTAGCACCATCTGAATGCCACCATATGCAAGCAAGAGTCTGTATGCTTCATATGCGAAGCTTGCGCCATAACGATCCATGTACTCGGTGAACAGTCGTTTCTTGTCCTCGAGCTTGTTGTTGATCTCAACAGCCTTTCGAGGCTCGAGACCGCGCGCTTTGGCTTGGTTGCGCAGCTCCTTGATCTGGCTCACAACCAGTTCCGCGAGGGCTCTTTCACTGACATATTTCTCGGCAAGCCGAAGCGCGTCGTCCCAAAGCCCGTAGTCCTTGAGCTTCAGGATCAGATCACTCAGGTCGTCCAGAACCAAGTTTTTTATTCTATCAGAGAATATCAAAGTCTCTTCGTCACCGTTCGGTTCAGCCCAGCTGACGAATTCGGTCACGGTCACAATGAGCTGGTCAGCCAGACTAGGCATCATGTTCCGAAGTGACTCGATCAGAATCGAAGATGGGGATCCAGGGGCGGTTTGAGGTGGGTAGTACTCTTTTAGCCACATCTGGCACAGTCCGTTTAGGCGGTGGAGGTTGTTGGTGACAAAAGGAGTCGATGTCCAGAACTCGGGCAGGCCAACGTAGTCGGCCTGCTTCAACAGGATGCCATTCCTAACATCCTCGGCTCCAAGACCGTAGAAGTTGAGATTGCGTTGGCGATATTCGAGAGCTCCGTGAAGGATTTCGTAGAACACGTGCACGCCTTCGTAAAGAAAGCGAGTCAAAGCTGGATCATCTGCAAGGTGCTCCTTGTGATAATGCTTGATCATTTGATATGTCCATGGCACAAAGAGCTCCATTCGTCCCGTGTCATTGACGAACCACGTACGAGCTCGGTCAAGCTCTCCAACGTTGCGGTCAGGGTTCTTCTTGTCTTCCTCCGCGATGCACTCGATCACTTCCGAAACAACAGTCTTCCTGTCGTTGGTTGGTCTCTCGCCCAAGAATGTCTCGTGTAACTTCCACAGCTCTCGAGCCATGTTTAACTTCTCGGCGTTGAAAAGCAGCTGCCACTTGGTCCGACGATCGAGCTTGACCTTTTGCGCATTCAAGTGGGACATCAGCTTGTCGAGATAACTGCCGCGCTGCCGGAGGTTCATCTCTATTGAAGCCGGGAGGGCTGTAAGGACGGAGGTATTCGATGCAAGGATGTCGTGTGACAGATCTAAGGCCGCCTCGCCGATTTCCGCGTCAGAGAAAGGTATCTCTCTCCGACCCTCGAAGGTTAATGGGTTGTCGTCTTTGAGCCCAAAAATGACGGCTTGATCCAGCTTATTTCTGGCCGTTACCTCGGGCGGCTTTTCGCTGGCAAACTTGTCGACATCTGCGAGGGCGACTCGAACAACACCCACGCCACGAATCATGAGTAACACGGTCGGATTCTTGATCTTCACGCGGTGAGATCTCGGAGCCTCAGGCTCCTGACCTGGACCCAGAGGCTCCTCAACGCCTGAGCCAACTATTTCGAGTGATTCCTCGTTCCTCAGATCGACCACATCTTCATACGTGGCTGGCAGGATGTGGTTCTCGCCTTGTAGCTGTGAGTCTGGTGTCTCAGGCGGCGCTGCTATCGACGCCATCACAACAGCACGGTCAAATACAACGAAGGCAACGAGGCCTGGTCTTGGCAGACAGAGGCGAGTTCGGGTAGTAGCGGAAGGATTGACAGGAGTGGTGTACGAAGAGATCGTCCTGACCATCCCGACATCCAGAGTCTCGCCCTGGAGGACGACTTCAACAAGGGCATATTGTGACTGGCGCTTGTTGCTCAAAGATACGAGCAGTAGCAGATGCTGAACGGAGTCCTCGTCCATAGTGAGAGCTTGGCTCAACCGGCTTGCATCGGCGTATTTCGCCTCAATACCTCTTGGTACGTACGTGAAATCAACCACCTCGAAGTCCACATTGCCCTGGATTGGGGGCAGAACTGTTTGGAGGCCTGTGAGTATGGATTCGCGTGCATCGATATTAGCGATGATCTCGTGATGCCCAGCGCGTTGAACTCTCCACGCATGGAGCCTACCGGCCTTAGTTGCTGCCACGACGTTTTTAGGTCCAGGCCTGCTCGAGGGGTTGACCCTCACTGCTGCAATGTCGCTTCGCGAAACAGCTGACTTGATGGCATTGCGGATGCTTCCAAAGACGCTCGGCCAGGCTCCGGACGACTGGCCCCATGTAGCCTGCAGGAATTGGATCGATATCGAAGGCTTCCCCTGGCCGTCTCGAACGCTCAGGTGAGCTAGTCGTCCACTGCTCAGCGAGAGGATGAATCCAGCGGTATCGGCTTTTGTGATATCGACGACATGCTCTCCACCAAACAGTCCTGGTACGGTGTCCTCAACGCCATTCCTCTGTTGCCGAATGAAATCGAGTGTCGCTGCGCTGGAAATGTGCTCCCAGAAAGAAATCTTGCCGCTGATGGGCATCACTACCACCAGTCCGGGCTCTTCGGTAGAGGTCCCCGCTGGAACGAGTGAGCCAAGGGGCAAAGGCTCGTTGGCATGCTTTGAGGGGTATGGCAGGGTGAAAGCGAATGTCTCGGGCGAGGGCGTGGACCCGGCATATGGCCAGACCAAGGCGTGTGTGTGGGTGAGGCAGAGGCCGTAGCCGTTGGAAGTGTCGATAGCACCGTGTTGCCGACCTAGACGCGGCCAGTCAGTACAGGACTATGGCTGATGGAAACCCGAGGTACCCACCTGTAGAGTCTGCGCGGATTCTATCCGGCAGGGCTATCAGCTTGCTCACGGTGTACGCGCTAGATCTTGCCTGTTTACGGACTCGAGGTCAGTGGATGCTCGACTCGCGACGCCCTGGGACTGGACGTGTTGGAATGTCTGATGTAATGAGCCTGACGCACCAGTTCAACGCTGCCATCGCTCTTGCTTGTTCTCTCGGCCTGCTTGGGCTTCTTTGGCCTGACAGCAACGTCTCGTCGCATAGATTTGGTCGTCAGGGCCTGGGCGTTTTCGATGCCGTCGGGATGGGAGGGCAGTCTCGCGATCTTATCGTTCTTGACCTCGAGCATCTCGGGGGCCTGCGCATTTTGGGGGTCCGGATTGACAAAGGTGGAATCGGTCAGAGGACGGCGTTGCCTCTTGGGCTTTGGCGCTTGTGTCAGGCTGTTGTCGGAGCTGACAGGCCGTTGTCTCCGTCGACTCCGAGTGGCCATGGCGGGGCCACTCTGGTTGTTTTGGTTTGGTGAGAACATTGCGACGGCGGACGATGGGACGGATGTGTGTTACAGCTCGTGGCGTGCCGGGCGGCTGGAGTCTGTCGATCGGGGCGGTCGCGCTGATGGAGTGTGTCGCCAAGCAGCGTTGGTACGGGGGAGAGGTCGCGCGTGATGGCAAAGTCGATGCAGATGTGATGGCTGCAACGGTCTATTCCATGACGGTGAGGGGGTCTATGGATCGCTGCGTGTGCGTGCGTGCGTTCGTGCAGGGCGACGAGGGTGCTGATGCAGGTGAGGATGGGGGGGGCCGCGCGGGCGAGATGTTGTGTAAATTCTTGGTTGGATGGACCGGCAGAATCAACGCTGCAGATGCCTCACCACCAAATGTTGTTGTCTGGCTGTCTAGCCCCAGGATGCCAGACCAGGCCAAGATGGGTAAGGGTCAAAGCCAGCAAGGGCAGAAGCTCGAACTGCAGGTCAGGCACTGCTCTTGCGCTGGTTTGGGTGGTCCTGATGGTTCTGATGGGCAACAGAGGTGCACGGCGGGCAGAGTTGATTGGGCCGTGTTGACCTGGGTCAAAAAATCGCCAGATGTTACTGGCCCGTGCTGACTGGGCTCGCAGTCAGCTTTGCCCGTTTCCACAGCGCTAAACTCGAACCGTCGAGCATGCTGTGGTAACTCACCCACACCGCTGCAGGGATGAGCGAGCCCCACTCTGGCTCTCCCTCTCTTTTGTCTTGGAGCTTCCAAACCACGCGAAAGCGACCCCCCGATGCAAGCTCATGCTGGAGCTGGAGCTGACAAGAGCTCAATGAAACAAGGCAGCCCCGAAGCTCACCTTCAGCAGATTCCATAACGCGCGTGTTGAAAGGCCATTGTGGGCTTGTGCATCAAGCTCGAACGTATTCAAGCAACAATACCTCGTCGTTCCTATGCCAAGGCTGCCATGCTCCTGGCCTTGAACGTGCAGCGCTGAAGCTCTCTGTCTGTCCCCTGGCCCTTGAACTGAGGCTAACGCGTGACATCATTTGGCCTGCAGAGCCTCACTTGTGGCTGATAACCCCAGATAGTGTGGTCTCAGTACCGAGTCAAATGCATCATCATCTCCGACATCGACCCGAGTCTCAATACTGTGCTACCAACTCTCAATCTCAATGAAACTTCAGCGCCACAGGTTCTCATGGCTGGCTGAAGCACCAGAAGTCTAGAGAGTTATAGAATATTTATTTCTTTTTTTCCATTTTCGCATCTACTTGTGCATATGCTTCTTCGTACGAGGCGGGAATAATGAGGCGTCTCGGAGCGGCTGTGACCATTACCGACCCCCTCGTGAAGTACAATTCGCTTCTTGCAACGGGCACCTTTCATCCCGATCCAGCACAACACCGCCTAGCTCATCACCTGCAAAAGCTCTATCTCCGGTTGAAAGATTACCAGCCGTCTACAGAGTACCGCACAAAGCTCCGACAGATAACCGAGTCTATCGGCGGTGCCAGGGAAAATGAGACGGACCAGTTGGCAGTGAGAAGCCATCCTATCAGGCGCAACCCTCTTTTCGCCAAGTTCTTCAGATCGACCGAGGGACCAAGAGACAGCCTGTCCCTGACACGTACACTGACGAGCCATGAGGCTGCCCTCGATATCGACTCCCCCAAAGGTCTGTTCCTTTCGGGGGAGGTCGGCACTGGCAAGTCCATGTTATTAGACCTCCTGGCAGACGGTCTGCCCACCAGTCGCAAGCGACGCTGGCACTTCAACACATTTATGCTCTATGCATTCTCAAGGCTGGAGCACTTCCGAACCTCGCGACCCAGCATTGCTCGCGAGGACCAGCAATGGTCCGTGTTGTGGATGGCCAAGGAGATGATTGAGACGTCGCCCATCCTGTTCTTAGACGAATTTCAGCTCCCGGATAGAGCTGCTAGCAAAATTCTCAGCAATTTGTTCATTGCGTTCTTCCAACTTGGTGGCGTTCTGGTCGCCTCGTCCAATCGCATGCCCGATGAGCTCGAAAAAGCTACAGGCACTTATGGATCTCCACCACCGCCCGCAGGTGGTCTAGTCCGCAATTTGTTTGGCATGGGCGCTCAGAAACAAAGAGGAGAGCTGTTCGGGAGCACGAGCGATTTCGCAGCCTTCTTAGAGGTATTGAAGGCGAGATGTGACTTCTGGCATATGGAAGGTGCGCAGGACTGGCGGCGGCGAGACATACAAGAGCACCTTGGTCTGCACCAGAAGGCGAGCATAGCGCATGGATCTACAGCCTCCCACCCCGCCTCGGAAAGCCCTGACCCCGACCTACTTCTCATCCGTGATGACATTGGTGACTCAACGACACCGCGAAAATACGCACTCACGATAGACAGCCCCGAGAGTTGGGATCAGATGGTACTCGAGACCGTCAACAATCCGCTCCTATCATCGATACCCTGGGAGCCGGCAACTTTGGTTGTGTACGGAAGGCTTGTCAACGTACCCAGACACTACCAAGGATTCACACACTGGAGTTTCAACGAATTGGTACACAAGTTTGGGCCCGCTGATTATGTCACACTGGCCTCAAACTACCACACATGGATCATTGACAAGGTGCCCGTGCTGCCGGTATCCATGAAGAATGAAGCACGCCGCTTCATCACACTTCTGGATGCGCTGTACGAGGCTCGTTGCAAGGTCCTCATCCGAGCTGAAGTCGGTCCAGACAATCTTTTCTTCCCAGAGCAAAATCGGCGCAAGTCCTCAAAGCCCGGACTGACTACAATCACACGCTCCTCTTCTACTGCGAAAACAACCACCGCCACCGAAGAAGGTGACCACGAGGATGCGACCTATTCCGAAACCATCGCGGAAGTCTATCAAGACTCTGCAGCCCCCTTCAGACCCAACATATCCAGCTATAACGAGGGTTCAACTTCTTCCGCTCACAAAACCTCCAGTATCCATGCCGAGATTGACTCAGATTTCGGCATCCTCGGACAAAAGGTCGACTTCGTGAACACATCTGCGTTCCCAGGCGAGGACGAGCGCTTCGCATACAAACGAGCAGCAAGTCGGCTGTGGGAACTCTGCAGTGCATCGTGGCATGGCCGCCCTGGACCTCCCGAGGCCTGGTGGCAGCCCGTTCCAGCTGAGGCGCGGCACTGGGAAAGCAAAGAACCCACAAAACCCCTGGACATGAGCTACGCGGCACAGAGCAAGACACCAGGAGATGTTGCTTGGGGTCCCTCGGTGGACTTGGAAGAGCCTGCGGGACTCTCCAGGCTCCGCGTAGACGAACTAAAAAACGGCAGGCGTGAATGAATGTCGATAACGAGATTATGCGCATGCTGAAATTAACGGTCTCTGGGATACAGAGCCTTGTTCACCAAACAAAACACGGTTGAGCCAGACTTGTTTCTTCTGCTCTAGGTGACCATGTAAAATGATTGGTGGTTCATGACTTGAAAAGTTGAAACACGGACTGTGGACCCCGTTCATCCCGACGCTGTCGAGGACGATGGGTCTGTAAGTAAAATAAATCCTTTATTTGCGGCTCAGCGCAACTGAAAGCCAATGCCTGTCGCATCAAAACATTTACTGCCAGTCAAGTTGTTGGGCTGTCCAAACAGCTGAGGACGAGTTTGGCATATACCTTGCAGGCATTTCCGGAGCACCACCCGCCGAATCTAATTCAGGGGTAGTTCCCCGCAACACCAAATGCCAGGTGACCTCAGCTTCAACTTCGTGCTTGTGGGCCGGGTCACTGCACGCATATGAGACTTGTCATCTTCTTCATCACTGTTTACGACTTGCGCAAACAGGAGACGGTCACCTGCCTTATTTAGTGCTTCCACAATGTGAGAAAAATACGCCATGATCGGCGACAAACCCATCAGGCCGAGGCAGCGGCGCAAGCTGCGAGACATGCTTTGCTGCGCAGGGCTTGTCTTGATAATCTACTGCATCTTCTTGGCTGGCCAAGGGCCCGAAAACATCCAACATGAGACCCCTTCTGCCAGCAATCGCCAGTCAAATGCCGGGCCTCATCCTCCGGCGCTGCTGAACAACCTCTCCCTCACAGCCTCACAATGCGAGGCCGCATTCCCAAACCTCACGTGGTCTATCGAGGACGTCGTCTCACAGGGGCCTTTCACCCTGACTCCGAAGACAGCACCGGTGCTGGGGCGCATCAAATCCGGCCAGCTGCACGTCCTCAAGTCCCAGCGCAAGAATGAGCTTTCGGGAGAGATGCTCAACTCCCGCACCGCATCGCTGCACCAGATCCACCGCGCCCTGCTGACCGCGCCGCCCTCCGAGCCCGCCCCAGACACGGTCTTCGCGCTCAACTTCCAGGACCAGCCCTTCGGCACGGCGTGGGCCTACTCGCGGCAGGCAGACCCGGAGTCACGCCCCGGCTCCGGCGACGGCAACGCCAACGCGCGGACGTTCCTGATGCCGCACTTCTCCTTCTGGGCGTGGAAGCTCCCCTTCATCGGGTCCATGGGCAGGGCGGCCGAGGCCATCGCGCAGATCGAGAACACGGCCTTCGCGTCCAAGATCCCCAAGGCGGTCTGGCGCGGCACGACGTGGTTCAACAGCGTGCACAACCCGCGGCTGCGCGCCAACCTGCTCGCGGCGGCCAAGGGCAAGCCCTGGGCGGACGTCGAGGCCCTCGAGTGGGATGGCGGCAAGGACGCGAAGGGCGAGAGGACGGCCAGCAACAGCCTCCCGATCGAGGACTTCTGCAGGTACAGGTACATCCTGCACACCGAGGGTGTCACGTACAGCGGGCGATTCCAGTTCCTGCAGATGTGCGCGAGCGTCGTCATCACGCCGCCCATCGGCTGGATGCAGCACACTACGCACCTCGCCAAGCCCGTGTTCTCTCACGCCCTGCCCGGGCTGGCGGGGTCTTGGACTGCGGGCCCCATGACGGTCAGGTCGTGGGGCGGGGGCTACGGCCCCGAGGAGGCTAACATCGTGTTCGTGAAGCCGGACTGGTCGGACCTGGACGACGTGATCGGCTGGCTCGAGGGCCACCCGGATGTGGCGGAGGGCATCGCGCGGCGGCAGCGGGCTCTGTTCGCGGACGAAGGCTACTTCAGCCCTGCTGCTGAGGCGTGCTACTGGCGCGCGTTGATCAGGGGTTGGAGCGAGGTCGCGATAGTCGATGAGGCCGAGCTGGCGGAGATCGGGCCGGGCCAGACTTTTGAGTCTTTTGTGCTAACGAATGGGGACTAAAGGACGGCGCATGGGGGAGTCGAGCCTTCAGTCGGGACTCGGAGCACGAGGACACCCCCTGGCACTGTATGTTTGGCTGTTTTGCTGCGATTGTGGGCTGGTGAGACAGGATATGACAGGCCGTAAACAACAGCTACTTTGACTCATCCATTACGACTTCGAGACATTGGATAAAAGACAATCTTGGGAGGGGGCATTACTAGAATCGAGAAAGACCATCGCTTTGTCACTTTTCCTTTTCTTGCTCTACTCTCGACAGTCTCCGTCTGGAAAGCTGCAACAAATACGGTGGCATCATCTCTTGAAAGGTGCTTACCAATGTGTATGCCAGACCCCTGCCTACCCAGACGCTAACACTCGCACGAGACGGTTCTGCGTGTTACTGCTTCCACCCAACAGTCCTCTTTCAGGACGAGGGCCGATATGTGTCGATATGACTGTTCACGGCTGGAACGGCGTCTCGGGGACCATCAAATCCCCGGTCATCCGCTGGCTATTAGCTCCAACATCATATTCGACTCCTTAGCGGCCCGTCTGCATGCCCAGGAAGGTGGAAGGCACACACGGAATATCGATACAATCCTGCCATCGCATCCTCGGCACCTGGGCACGCAGACGCGACGGTGCAGCTCACCCACCACCTGTCAAGCCACCAATTCCAGCCAAGGGATTCGCCCGCCTTCAGGCTGGACTCAGCATCAGTTGCAGTGGCCTATGAGTCAGCAAGGCAGCAGACGTGTGGGAATGTCTCGGGAATGAGGGCAAAAGTGCCGTTCTGGGTGGCTGAGAAATCCAACTGCACAGCTGTCAATCCTGCGGGCCCCAACGTGCTGTGCTCCCAGGCACCCGCCAACAAACAACACAGATCCCACCCGTGTTCCTCCCGGAGACCATAGACCGTGTGATGCTGTCCAAACGATCAAGTGCTTGTGATCGATGACAGCCTTTGTTCTCATCTCCAAGCCTGTCGGGTTAAAGCTGATTTGAGATATTAAGGTATTCGGTCGGCTGGCAATTTGAATGTTTTCAGGCCAAGTCTGCCTGGCCCCCGGATCGGCCGGAATGCCTGAACGTCACCCGTCAGCAGTAAGACACCGCCCCGAAGGATCTGGCTGTCCCGCTGACGTCGTGCCATTGGACGCGTCTGTGTGTCTCTTGCAGCCCAGATTCCTGACTTGTTTAGCCGCGCCTTTCCTACAAGCGACAGGCCCGTCTTGCTAGTCGGCGGTTGCACAGCATGCGGCGCCGAGCAGTCCTGCTTCCTTTTTTTTTAAAAGACATGGGGTCCGGCACTACCGACCGAGCCTTGCCGGTCGCAAAGTCTCAGTGCTGTTTTGTTTTATCCTTGGTGCAACTCTCGCAACCTCATGATAGTCATTGCCTCCTAGTTCATGAATCTGAGTTGCGGACAAGGTGGATGCGCCTAACGACGATCGGATAGTCTAAGGTCCCGACTGCCACTTGATCTCCCAAGGAGGCCTGATATTCCCCAACAGACTGAATAGGTCTGCCCAGAAGCCAACATGGCGCCATATTTGGAGGCTACGTCCACAGCGACTGCTCTCAAACCAAGGGAGACTAGATATTATTACAACAACGGAGACTGCGGGGACAAGAGTATTTATATATGTCGACCAGGAATTATCTTCGGGGTACTCGGAGCTGTCATTATCGGTCTCGGTGTCATATTCTATGTGTTATATGTTTTTAGAAACACTGTGAGTCTCGATGAGCACCAAGACTAGCTCGATAATACCCGTTTCCCTTCTAGCTGAGTGTTCTCGCCGATAAATTGCCTTCATGAAGCTAATACAAATACCGTGGGTTCAAGGCTTTGATGAGGTCGGTTGTTAGCAAACTGAAAAAGGTTACGCCACGCTTGCGCCGCCGGAGGAAGACCAGGATAGTCCGCAGAGTAAAGCCCGACGTGGAGATGACCACTGTCGACTTCGATGGCAAAACAGTCATTTCCGACATACCAGAGGAGTCCGCTGATACTGGCGACAGCCAAACGGCATCCGCTTCCAACAACTCAAGACACGTGCACTTCAGTGGTTCATGATGAGCCGTCAGCACGGGGTTTTTGACGATCACGCTTTAACAGCCCTATTGGCTTGTTCCAAACAAGTCTATAGTGAATTCTCAAAGATATTACATGTACCGGCCCACCAGCAAAGGAAATCCCCCTCACAAGGCGACATCGATATCAAAATGCAGCTCCGGATATCGTGTAAAGAAATTCAGAGACATGCGCATTAGCAATGACCAGGGCATCACTGTACGTCCAGAAGCTATATATTTATATTATAGCCCTTCCGCAGGGCGTACATCTCGCTCGCAGGATCTCCGCCTGGAACCAGCTTGGTGATCAGCGGAGGCGCATTTGCTCGACCTGAAGACTGCTCAGGAATGCTTGGAACTACTCCTCGAATGAGGGGCCCGAGAGTTGCCAGTCTTGGTCTGTGCAAGACATGGGCAGGCAGAGAGACAGCTCGGAAGTGTATCTACATATGC
The DNA here is from genome assembly GCA_038088505.1 of Diaporthe velutina. Taxonomy (NCBI): domain Eukaryota; kingdom Fungi; phylum Ascomycota; class Sordariomycetes; order Diaporthales; family Diaporthaceae; genus Diaporthe; species Diaporthe velutina. The sequence continues at coordinate 57,218 of JBBWSJ010000110.1, read as the reverse complement.
TGTCCACCGCGGCACCGTTGTTGTGGCTCAGTGCGCCACTCTTGTTGAGGTTGCTTGCCATGCTGGACATTAGCACTTGAAAAGCATATTCGGGTGATGCAGTCTGAGTGACTCATGGAGATCTTATATAGCATGCATAGCGGTATTTATACAACGTCAATTATGCCAGTGATCTTGACAAGAATGAGTTCTTAATAAGAGGCAAGATTGAATACAGATAGTCCAATTTTCCGCATGGTAGGATGGCTGAGTGATTCTGTAAACGGTTTTGTTTCGGAAGTCATGTTTGAGACAGAACAGTTCAAGGAACTCAAGTAAGAATGATGCCTTTGTCCTTGTCTCGTCAACTTCTACATATGAATGTAATCACTATCTCATCATTACTTCGATCCTTTTCTAATAGGAAATATATACCTACATGAAGTCCATGCCAGCGAAGAGTGCAGCGGATTAAGGCGCAGGGCATCTTCTTCTGTTTCTAAATACACCTACTCACCAAAGGAACTCATCGAGCTGCCCAATTCCCTGGAAGTATGATTACCCTAGGGTAACCAGCTCACCGAGTTGAGATATGAGCTATAATTTCACAACGAATCCGGGCAGCACGCCCACCCAGGTAACAGTGCCAAATTTGCCAAGATAGACCTTGGTGTAGATGTTGATCTCATTGAGCACGGCGCGTCGAGATGGGAGCGAGCGCACGATATTTGGGAGCCTGCCCCGGCCATCGCGGGACTGGGATGACCCAGTACAGATATACGTTCCTACGAAAGCCTCTAAGAGTGATCGGACTGCACTCAATAGGCTGATGTTGATCACCCGATATATATCTGGAGTCCACGCGGACGAGGGAGGAAGGTTACTTGTGCGCTGCCCAGCGGTGGTGGACTGGCCGCCGAGCGTTGAGGTGCCTGTATTGCCTGGAAACTCGTAGCCAATGTACACACAGCAGATTACACTCAGCAACGTATTTCCACGCCTCCCTTGCTGACAGTCAGATACTTGACTCCCTTGTACGGCTTGACGCCCTCCCCAAGGCCCCTGCTCTTCCGGGTATCCAACAGGATGCTCTCTATCCTTATCCCACTCGGCAGCCACCCCTTGACGGCGAAGCTCACCGACGCCGAGCTCGGCATGAGGATCTTGTTCTGCGCGACCCTCTTGGCGTCGCGGTCGTCGTCTGAGTCTGCGCCCTTACCGGCGGCCTTGTCCAACTTCGCCCCGGCTGCCGTCGGCTCGGCTTGGTAGGGCTCCTCGTAGGTATAGTCCATCGGTGCCTCCTCGTCGCCCTCGGCCAGGGGGCCGGTGACGGTGCACTTCAAGCCGAAGTATGTTGTCCCTGCGTTCAGCTCCTTGGCTGGTATGTGCCATTGCAGCTCTCCGTCGCCGGGATTGTAGGTTGCGTCTCCCTTGGTAGGTCGAACATCGGGGAGATTCCTGACATCCTCTGGTAGCGGCACTGTAATTAAGAGGTCTTCCAGCGAAGTTGAAGCGGGCCCTCCTTTGCCGGCGCCGCCCCTGCCTGGTGGACCTGAGCTGGTCGGGACGCCAAATATCTTGTTGATGTAGACCTTGACTTCAAAGTCAGACCCCGCCGGCCCGAGGCCAGTCTTCATCTCGAGGTTTATCGGGAGCTTCAGGCTGCTTGCGCTCAGGTTCCCACTCTTTCCGCTAGAGAATGGCAGCAAGTCCACCTCGTAACCCGCCAGTATGAACCTCCCGTCTGGAGGAATGAAGCTTATCACCCCAGGCTGTTCTTTCCACCTTGCCAGCCTTACACAAGGGTGGAACACTGGAAGCTCCATTACACTTCCTAGATTGTGCTTCCCCGAGGGGCTCGTGAGTGTCATATTGATGTCCGGCACCCCTGAGACCTTGCTGGTGAAAGCGATGGTGCCGTTGGCGAACGCGGCCAACGGTCTCCCACTCGGCGCGAGGGTGACATTGATGGTTTCCACCACGTCTGCGTACAACTCATTGCTAGTATGCCTGACATTGGCCCTCCTCCATGGCAACGACGGCGTCGTGTTCTGGAGCAGCGAGGGCGTGCCCAGGGCGGGGCTGGGTGATCGGCCATATGCGCTTAGGTCCTTGACTTGGCCGGGCAAGGTGATGCTGCCCAACAACTTGCCCATCCAGCCTTCTACTTCGACCACGTCTCGCAGGGCATTCGGCTCGGTGGTGGCGACCGTGCCGGCGTCGCACATCTCGGTGAGCAGCTGCGCAACGACATCGTAGTTGGACTCGATCTTCTGGGATATCAGAGGGGCGCCGAGGAACTCCTCGAAGGCGTCGATCACGCGGTGGAGGAACTCGAGGACTAGGAGTGGTTCGACCTCGCCGGAGGTGGTCAAGAGGAACAGGAGGTTCGCGTGGATGAGGGAGAAGACGAGGGTGGGCGGGTTGGTGTTGGGCAGGTAGATCAGGTTCGGCCGCGGCTGCGGGTGGGCGAGGTAGAGCGGGAGCAGGTGGGCCGAGGAGAGCGGCCTCGACGTATAGGTATGTGAGAGGACAGGCGAGTTGCGCTCATCGTAGATGTGCAACGCCTCTACCACCCCGTCCATCTTGTCGTTGTTGATGGCGGGAGCTATGTAAGTACTCGGGCCGCTGCACAGCTGCTGATGTTGGTGGGGCAGCATCAACGTAATCGCTGACAACCCCGGCCGGCAGGCAAAGCCGTTGACCGGCTCTACCGTATCAATTCCGCGATTCACTGCGTCCACTCCCAACCACTTCACTACAACTATTCTTACAATAAAAGTTCTACTTAAATTTAATCAAGTTTGAGATGCTCCTTTTAAAGTTAACTTCGTTTTCTTATAAAAGATTACAGCTTTAGTAAAATCTTAAGAGCTGATAATGCAATTTTATAATGAAAAAAGGGGCTATTAACTCTATTTGACTTTTGAAACTACTCTTCAGCCTCTAAGTAGTATACAAATTGAGTGTGCTATAAATCTATTTGCTTGGTGTTGAGGAGTGAATGGGTGAATTGGGTGACACTGTGTGTGAAAGGTGTATGAGTGGTAGGGGTGCCATAGTACCATAGAAACCTCCAACCACCCTGTGGGCCATATTCGGTGTAGTACATTCTCACAGCCTTGTGATACCAACACTTGCTTAGCTCCAAATATACAGATGCTACCCTACACGTTGTGTGCAGTACCTAATATTAGTGTGCATATGAAGTGGGATTTCAACACGGCGATCTGAGGTGGTTCGGATGAAGTGTGAGGGCTGAGAACTGCATATTATTGTAATCAGGAAAGAGCGCCCTGGTGGGGGCCAAGTATATCAGAGAGAACTTTCGTTGCACCTTGACTGGGGAGTCCAAGGTTGTTTCCCTTGCACAGCAATCTTACGGGGCAGGTCCCCAACCCACTACACTCACTTGAAGTTCTTCAAATATTAGACATCAACATTAAGTTATCTGTGCTCAGAAGTTTGGTAGTGGAAGCCAAGTAGTAGTATGCTCATTTCACACCCTCAGGATCCTAGGCACAGCATCACTACACCAGGTATTATGCAGTCTTCAATAGCTGCAGGAGTAAGTACCAACAGACAAAAGAAAGCCACGCAATCTTCATTCCCTTTATTCCCGTAGGAATTAATTGACAACATCCAAGCTGAAACATATTCCCTAGTACTGGAACTTGGAAACAATCCATGCTTTAACGACTTTAGAAGACTTGCAATCTTCTTTGAACCCAAGAATTGGGTCCATAAGAGGCTGATCGTGTGCTTCTTCAGCAAAAAACACTCGCAGTGACCCTCCTTTGCCCACTCTGCAAGTTCCTGATCACCGCCCCAAAACGGGAACTACAGCCTTACACTGCATCCTCAACGATGCGGCCTGACGCAATCTCAAGGGACCTGATGGGCAAGAAGGCCACAGCAGGGGTGGCACTCAGGTGAGCCATTTGAAAGAGAAGACCTCTTGTCACATCTGTCCATCCTTCGTATTCTGTAACACGCGATCCAAAGAACTTGCTGCCTGAAATTGCCTCTTTTATGTTGGCATACAACATTCATTGTTCTACAGCAGCCGGCTGATCCGCATTCAGCGATACCCCCGATGCAACATCGCATCCATTGGTGACAGTCCCAGCCTGACAAGAATCATTACTGGCAGGGATGCTAGTGAGTCACGGTGGTATATTTTGTCGTGGGAGCACTTGAGACGGCAGCTCTGGATGCTGCATCATTTGCCCCAGCCGGTTCTCGCCAATGCTTGCAGGCATTCGGCACGATGAGGCCAAACGGTGAATGAATCAGACCCATCTCTAGCTACTGAAGCCATGCAAAGAATTCTTCACATTTAATAACTAAGAGGATCGGGATGTGTGAAACCCTTTCTTGATACACATGAACTTCCACCGTATTCACCAATAAATATTCTCTCTTTTTTTTTCTTTTCGTTCTTGTTGTATTTCCTAGTCAAGATTCAGGTTTGGGAGAAGCAAAAGGGATGTTGCGTTTCGCGAAATACAACAATCGAAACATAAATAGCTGGGGTAACCTACGATGCAGCCGGCCGCTGGAAAAGAAACATGTCTAAAAGCAATCGCGTAGGCGTTCAGCGTGCGGCTCCCTGGAAAACATACTTGTACGTGTTTCAAAATCAAGCACTCTCACTGACCATGCGCTCCTTCTTGTCTTTGCTTCGCATAGGCCCACTGCCCTTGCTAGTGTCTTGCAGAGGATAGAACTCATTTTTCTTAGTTTGCCGGGTTTTGATGAATTCTGGGACCAACCAAACCAGAATGGGCCGCACTGTAGGCAAACAGCAACACACCACGGCGATGTTGATTTCAATTGCCGCCCACATTCCCGGGCCGACATAGGTCCCTGGGTCATAGTCACTACACGAGTGAAGCCCAAGTGTCATGAGCGGGAAACTGACAAGTAATGTCCTGCGGATTCATGCCATACATGAAATGAATGCGAAGGCCGCTGGCAACTGTGACAAAGCGAGAATTTGCTGTGCAAATAGAATGATTCATGTACAATATTGGAACTACATCGAGACGCAGAAGGGTGTGTGACTTTCAAGGAACTATGGGCACAAGAAGATATACCAGAATGTGAAGGTATCATTGAAATAGGAACTGGACAGAAAATGACACATGCATGTTGTTTATGCTAGGATGTACAGGTGCAGTTGCCATGTCTTCGTTCCATCTCGTGACTTTGAAATCAGACTCGTCACACTGTTCGGCATCCTTCCGAATATTCTTGAAGGATGCCACACTGGTAGAAGGAATGTCCTCACTCTCGGCCTGGCTGATCCGAGAACCTGGGCCTGTAAGGATACGGAGATTTGGTTGGTCTTTAGGAACTGTCCTTGCACGGAATTTTAGGCCCCGGCCCGGGCCTTGGTAAGATTTACACGACCCGCTTGTGCCCACTGAGCAGCTCCAAGGCCCAAACAGTATTATAAGACTCGGGCCATTGTGATCCCCTTGGAGCCTTCTGGAGAAAGCTGCCGAAATCCGATGTGAAACTTAAAATAGCAATCTGCCCTGGTGGGCCCACAGGTTGGGGGCGTCGAACCGGTGGGGACCGACCTTCAAGGCAGTGATATTCGCCACCTTTAGTCTGCTGCGGTAAGCAGCAATCCATATTCCTTGGGTAATACTCCTTCCTAATTCAATTCTAATTTTTTCATTGGATGGATTTCACAGTCTCCACGTCGCCATATCAGCAATGGCCCAAGTCTTTTGACAAATCGGTTTTGTTCCCACTATTATATCCTTTGGTGCTCGGTAGGATTCCGATCCATCACATATTCGATAAATGCTATGGAGGGACAAAGAAAATCATTGAAGCATATACAGCATAAAGAGGATTTTCATAGATGAGAAGCTCGAGATGTGTTCAAAGCTAAATTCTACGATATGTCGTCTTGGATTCTTGCTTGGAGGTTGCATTTCAACTGGGTCCAGACGTGAACATCTGGTAGGGTGGTTTCGTTCTTAATCCGTATACGTGCTCTTTCGAAGCCGTAGGCGGTCCCTTGAACATCTGAGAGATGGCACCCACGTTGGGTTGATCGACCGTCACCATTTATTTGCGCATGGAGGTATCTACAAGAGCGGGATAACTTACAGTACCTATATAAGATGATTTCTATCTCTCTTCCGTCAATCACCGCAGTAATCGGATTAACGACAGTTCGGTACATCTCCAACAACGTGACGGCATTTGAGATTGCCTGAAGGTTTATTTTCGATGTATTTAGCTCTTCCCTCCAGATACAAAAATCAAAAGTTCCGCTCTACCCTGATTTCCGCCTCAAGCTCGCGAGTCGCAAGAGCAACACAATTGCAGATGTATCTACTCTTGCCTGGTGACCGCATTCCGCTCATCGTAGGCGCCTGGCATATAGCGGCGCACGGGCAACTTCAACCCTCCGGCGGAGACATCAGCCTCATTCGAATTCTTGTTGTCTCCTCCCTTATTTGAGCCGCCGTTATTGCCTGGTGCGCCTTCACCACCTTTGCTCGCCGCTGTCTGGCTGCCCGACCCGCCGTCACCTGTAGCGGCGCTCTATTGTCACGAGGCTGGTTAGAATCTCTGCTGAACACTAGAGAGATAGGCATGAGGAAGACTTGCATTACCACCGGAACCGCCGGTAGAGCTGCCGCCCTTCGAGTCGGTATTGGCGATATCTCCTTGCAGCTGGACGTTGCTACTATCACCGGCCGAGCCTCCATTGGCGCCCTGGGCGGACTGAGTGACATAGGTCACACAGCTGCCTACAGTAATAGGAGTCAGCTATCAAAGCCTCAAGGAAGAGATCCCACTCGAAATAAGTGGGGACCAGGCCACACTGTGCCCAGAGCCTGTCTCGTAATCCGCAGTCTAGTGGGCCTTTGACCCACAGGCTACAGATGGGGGTTGTTTGTTCCCAAGAACATGGAAATAAATCCAGAAGCTACTTACCGTAGCAATCCGTGTTCTGGCCGTTGTTATTACTGCCGCCGCCACCGCCGGTGGTCTTGTGGTCGGCGCTCCATTCGAAGTCGGTGCCTTGCCCACCCGAGGCCTTACCGGCATCGCCGCCATTACCGCCAGTCTGTAGCGTTAGGAGTCAGCGGATGCTCTAAAGAGGGCGAAGAAAGAAATGGCCGATTGTTAATTTGGAGTCAGATATATCTAGACTCGGAAAGATAATTGTAAGCTTGAGGGATGTACTGCAAATGTGGACTGACGCTGGTAGCACCGTTGCCGCCGTTACCACCGGTCTGGGTATTATCGCCACCTTTACCACCGTCACCGCCAGTCTGCTCAACATCCTGGGTTGTCGTTTGGGTATCGAGGAAGGCATTGGCCTGCAATGCCAACACAGCAAACATGAGAGCTTGGGCGACCTTCATTTTAAGCTGATAAAGGGAAAGAGCGTATACAAGATGGTAAAGAGTGTTAATGCAAGGGTATAGGGAGGAACCAATTATAAACGAGTGTATTATTTTCTGAAACGAATGAGAAAGTCCAGCTTTCCAATTTGAGAGTTGGTGTTAACTGAGATTAGAGAATGTTGGCGGTTGCTGATGCAAGTGGGCCAGAAAGGCAAGTCAGTGGGGACATGACACCATTTATAATTGTTGAAATGATTGAAACCATAGCTATATTGTCAATAACACTTTAAAGTGCCACCAACCATATTGCCCGCTTCGACTTGCACAGCTGGTATCATCCCACCGTCGGTCCTATCTTGCCCCTGCCCCGTCTTATGCCAGCCTCCTTCTACCCCGGGTCTTTTATTACTGGTTTCATAAGGCTGATATGGGCCCTCAAAAGTCATCTGTCTGATCTGGCCAGCTCGGTGACTCAAAATCAACTCTCCATGTCCTAACAATACCTACCAAGGGACCGGAATGGAATGATTTGCTAGAGAGAAAGGATGATGGGGCGGTGGGACCCATAGGCCACCACGAGCAGAGTGGGGCCATGATAAATAATATGTTGACGGCCGAAAGGTTGTTGACCAGCCCTGCTATGATCCCGCGGGCTCAGGGAGCAGTACAACATGTAGATGGGTGGACGACCGTACTTGTATCGCAGGTCGGGAGTGAGCTCGCCGGGCGTGCGGGCCCGGTCGCGGCGTAGCCCTTACCTAGGTATGTTGGCGGCCCCGATTGTTGAAGGAATTTACCAGATGCTGCCAAGGATCCTCGTAACTTGTGAGGGATTCTTTTGCAGAATGGCAATTTCTGTTGCAGCAATCGCCATTGCCTGTAGTTTGCATTTGCTAGTGGCACTGTGGAACCAAGTGCGGAAATAAGTTGCTGGTAGGTCTTCGTGATTACTGCGTGCCCCACCGAGTCCACGATATCTGGCCAGTGGGCCCTCATTGGGAACTTCCCTTGAATCCAGAATATGATATGGCACATGAATCCATACGCGATCAGGCCACTCAAGCTTACTAACTTCCCTATGTAGGTATGAAAGCTGGGGGCGGGTCAGCAAGTGGCTCCATAAACACGACAGGCAGAAGCACGCGAACTGTAAGCAACCGCATTGGGCGGCATTTTGTGGCTGATGTTTCCTTCCTTGCGAAACCTCATCCACCCAAGTAAACAAGACACCCTGATTTAGTATCCGAGGACGTGAAACGGCCGTGTTAGATGACCTTTGGTTAGAGCAGGCCTTGCGGCCGTCCTGGAAGGAGTGGTGATAGACTCATCGACGGTTGAAGCTCGCAGTCTGTTGACTCTTTGCAGGCGGCATACCTGAGTCTCAATTGCATATATAATGAAGGCGATTCTCTGCCCTGGGGTGGTTTTCTTTTTGCCTTATCATCATCACAATCTTTCACATCCAGCCCGCTTTCTCTTCTTTTCCCTGGGACTCACTCTGGTAGTAGTTCCCTTTTCTATTTTCTGAGACTTTATCTATACACTCCTTTACCAACTCTTTTTTCTACCCTGGTGGTAGCTATACTGCAGGCCAGTTCACAGATACACTCCTTTGTCACCACAACTCCAACAATTCTGTCTGCTTTGCTCAAAGCCCCCCTTTCCCAATTCTATTCTCTGTCATCATCACAAATTCCGGTTACAATGCAGCTGCAATCCACCTTCGGTGCCTTTCTGGTCGCTTTCACCATGGTCCATGGTGCCCCGATTCTTCCAGAGGGTGACAAGGACACAGACCTCAGCTTCTTGAACGAACCAAACATGCCCCTGCCCACACACTCCGACCCGACGACCGGGAAGCCTGGGCTTCCGATTCTTAGAACTGGGGATATCATCGCCAGAGACCCCAAGAAGTCCAAGGGGGCATCCAACGAAATGGCCAACGCTAAGGGAGCGGAAGTGGGCCAGAATGCTGTCGAGGGCATGAAGGCCATTCTGGACGACAAGCTCGACAGGCCCACCAAGGGCTGCATCCGCAAAGACAGCAAGTCGAAGGAAGACACGGAGAACGACGACCAATCTCGACTCTCCAAGCTGTTCGGTGGCGATGACGACGAAGAGGCATCAGGCGACGAGGAATGCGAGGACGACGAAGACGACGAAGACAAGGAAGACAAGAAAGACGAGCCAAAGACCGACAAGCGCGATCTCCCGCTCAGATTTGCGCCAGCTAAGCGAGGCAAACCCGGCAAGGGTGGTTCTTCTGGCAAGCCTTCAGGGGGCCAGTCTGATGGAGGTTCTTCCCTTGGCCAAGACATCCTCACTCAAACCACGTCTAACGTGATCTCTGATGGAGTTTGGTACGGCGTCGACCAGGCCGTTCAGAGTGCAAAGGCCAAGCGAGCACCACAGAAAGGCGGCAAGGGCGGTTCGTCTGGCAAGCCTTCCGGAGGACAACAGGACGGAGGCTCCTCTTTTGGCAAGGACTTTCTTACTGAAACCGGTGGTAAACTTATCTCTGATGGAGTTTGGTTTGCCGCCGACCAAGCCATCAACCAAGATGCAAAGGTCAAGCGAGCACCACAGAAAGGCGGCAAGGGTGGCTCGTCTGGCAAGTCTTCCGGAGGACAACAGGATGGAGGCTCCTCTTTTGGCAAGGAACTTCTCAAAGAAACCGGTGGTAATATCGTCTCTGATGGAGTATGGTGGGCCGCCGACCAAGCCATCAACCAAGATGCAAAGGTGAAGCGAGCACCACAGAAAGGCACCAAGGGCGGTTCATCCGGCAAGGGAACTCAGTCTGGTGGAGGGTCCTCTCTAGGCAAGGACATCGTCGTCGATGCTGGTGGTCAAATCATCTCTGACGGAATATGGTACGGCGTCGATCAAGCTATCAACCAAGACGCAAAAGTCAAGCGAGCACCACCCAAAGACGGCAAGGGCAGTTCATCCGGCAAGGGAACCCAGTCTGGTGGAGGCTCCTCTATAGGCCAGGACATCGCCACCCAAACCACCTCTAATCTGATCTCTGATGGCATCTGGTATGGTGTTGATCAGGCCGTCGGTGAGGGTGCACCAGTCAAGCGCAGCTCTCAGGACGACAATCTCGAAGAGGCTATAAAGCAGGCTAAACATAAGGATCTCGTCGGCGGAAATGTTTACTCCGTGACGCCCGATATCTGGTCCGGCGTCGATGAGGCCATCGCTAAGGATGCACCAGTCAAGCGCAGCCCCAAGGGCGGCAGGTTCAGAGGGGCTGGAAAGGATATCGGCGTCGATGCTGGTGGCCAAATCATCTCTGACGGCATCTGGTATGGTGTTGATCAGGCCGTCGGTGAGGATGCACCAGTCAAGCGAAGCCCTCGGGGCGGCAGGGGTGGATTTGGGGGTATCCTCGGCGACCTTTTTACTGAAGGCATTTCGTTTGGCGCGGATCAGGCCACCAACGAGAAGCGTGATGAACTGGTCCAGCGAAGCCCCAAGGGCGGTAGGGGTAAAGACTTTGGAAAGGATGTCGTCAGCGGTGTCGTCTCCGATGGGATTTCTTCCGGTATCTGGTACGGCGTGGACGAGGCCACCAACGCGAAGCGCGACGAGCCAGCCAAGCGCAGCCCTAAGGGTGGCAGGGGTAAGGACTTTGGAAAGGATGTCCTCACCGGTGTTGCCTCTGACGGGATTTCCACCGGCATCTGGTATGGCGTCGATGAGGCCACCAACGAGAAGCGCGGTGATGTCCAGAAGCGGGGTCGGTCGAGGAACAAGGGCCCGTCGAGGTCTTCGTCTTCGAGCGGCGGTAGCAGGTCTTCCCCTTCCGACAACGGCAGCAGCAGCTCTTCTGAGAACGATTCCAGCAACGGATCGGGCTCGGGCGGCGCGGCTTCAGGGTTCAGAGAGGGTGCCAAGGACACTGCTTTGGAGATGGTGCAAGACATCGGCACTGAAGCTGGCATCTACGGCATTAACGCCGGGATCGATGCCGCTTTGTATCCCCAGGAGAGTGAAGTGCCTGTGACGGAGGAGGCGCCAGCCAAGCGAGCTCTGAGGTTTTCCGCTTAAAGACTCCAGTCGCAGAGAGTTACCTCATCTACCCTCTGACAAAATCCGTCTTTGGACCTGGTTCGGGGTGATGATGAACGGGTGGTGAGAAAAGGGGGCAGGGGGAACTGTGGTGACGGGCGAGCAAAATCTCAAGGCGTAAGGCGCACATGGTGGAGGTTCGCACAAGGCTCTGGTTAGCAGCGAGACCATCAGGGAAAAGGCATAGATACATATGTTGTTCAGCACTTTCCTAGCATTCTAGACGAACAAGTCGGGCTGAGATGCCGTTTAGATAGCTAGTAACACTCATTAATTGAACGCATGATAAGAATTTACGACGGCCTGATCTTCTGTCAGTGATATTGATGACCTGAACAGGTCTATGTGGTTGAGTGACTAGAAATCCAGGAACCATGCTAGAATCCTTATTGAAATGGCGGTGTTTGATTCAAAAGATACAAAGGGGACGAAACACCAAGAGCACTTAATCTAGGTATGTTTCAAAGCACTGGCTGCTGAAGGGCATACTTTAACAACCTGGTATCGATACGACTTCTGCAAAATTCGACATCTATCAGGAATATCAGTGCCGCATATGCACGAACTGGAACCGAACACACTAGTACCTGGCGTTCACACCGTGCGCGTCTTAACGGCCCATCAAAGTGGCTGTACACTCGGAGCACTGAATTCGCATATATCCATTTTGCAAATGGCGAGCGCCGCTTTCTGTCTGCAGAAACAAGAGACGGATGAGCTTGGAGTGCGTGTGATGTCTGGCCAAGATGTGGTCGTTGCAAGAGAGGCGTGGCTCGGTCTGCAGGGAGATGACTCGGTTGGGTGTCGGAAGGTGAGTACAAACTGTAGGAGGTTGTCATGCAGGAGTATGTGAAGTGAGAGGACATGCAAAAGGACGTTATTTTGTGGGAGGGTCGTCGACTCACGGGCATCGGGAGGTTGTTGCGTCCTACAACACCCAAAAGACCTTCTCCGAAACGCAGATATGATTCACAGATCCAGGCCAAGGCAGGGTTAAAAGGCAAAAAGTACAGGCCAGGGAGCATCACCAGCTGTGGCTCGAACCCGAAGTCTCTGCGAGCCCGTTTCTGACACCCTGGCAGGGAACATTGCTCCCCGGCACAAGCACCAGCGGTACGCAGCTGTGTTTACTTACACCACTTGCACTTTAGATCGCCCATTTCCCCAACCCCCATAACCCATGCAAGATGTTCACACAAACGCAAATTCCTCAGTAGCTGACGAACGCCGTAGTAGCGTGACTGCCCATGCCGCCTGGCCTCTCATCCCCACAAGTTCCATCTTGTGCATGGGCGACAAGCCTAGTACCGTAGCTGCTGTTTAGTACCTCATTGACGCCGAGAAGGCCAGCCGACAGCACAGGATCGACGCCGTCATCAAACATGATGTAGGCCATTCTCTGTAGATCAGAAAGCCTCGATGACTTGCTCAGACGCTCATTGGGGAGGCAGATAGGCAATCTTGAGTATAGATCAAAAGTGACCGTAAAAAATCAAGGTCTCATTTCTATCCTGCACACCAGGTAGATCAGCAGATATATGTAACGTCGCTTCCAAACAAAGATAACCGCCGCCGGAGGGAGCCCCATGCTCACACCCGAGTCGCTGTGGCGCCCGCACCTCCTACATCTCAAAGGGAACCCCAAAGGGAACGGCATCTAGCTGTACACTGTGGATGGTCCACAGTCACCATCCCATCGTGGTCTAAGATAAGTCTTCCGTGCTATCTGCCCATGACCACCTCACAGCTTGGCCTGCTCCTTGACCGTGCCGACCTTGAGCTTGTCGCCGTACTTCTCGAGGACCTTCTCGTTGTGGTACTTCCAGAACTGCTTGGACGAGTCCTTGCCGGCCATCCTCTTCAGGATCTTGGGGCCGCCTGGGTGCTCATCGAGGAAGTCTGAGAGGTGTTAGGAGGTTGTGGGTTCATCATTTGGAAGGGTGGTTAGGCACTACTCACTTGTGATGTCGTACACGCCACTGTCCACGATGATCCACATGCCGTTGCTCTCGTCCTTGTGCTTGGCGACGTCGGCCACGGTATACTGGTTCGACATGTTGACAGGCTGTGATGTGATGGACTGAAAAGGGTTGAACTGGATTCGGACACCGGTTTGAGACGATGAGTGCTAGCTGGATTGGTGGTACGATGGATGAAGGTAAGGGTGATGGTGTGAGATGATTGGAAATGTCGCCGACTTGAATGGGCGAAGTCGCGCACGGCACGAGGCGAGACCCGAGAATCTGGGGTAAAGTCGGTGTTGGACCTCGGCTCATCTGTCACCGTCACGCTGGGCCTCGCGCTGTGGAAGGACAGGGTCCAGGGATCGAGAGCCGCCCTCCTCGGCGGGCTAAACCTAAAGACGTCATGCCGTCCCAGGCACTGCGGAATTTACGAGTCAATGCCGCCGAAAATCATCGATTCTTCAGATGCTGCCGCGGCCTGGGCAACTAACAATTGAGCTTGATATACCGTGTATGCAGCAAATGGTGCATTGTTCACCACGGAAATCGTAGCACGGCATACTGTCGCATGTGCCCCATGGAATGATAACTGTGATTCCTACATTCGCCTACCGCACTGCAACTAGTTTTCATGATCACCAATGCCCTTTTCTGCATTAATGAGGTCTTGCAAAGCCCAACCAAGAGTTTCTCTACAGGTTTTGGGAGCTCTATAGATCCACGACGAAGAGGTTCATTTGAGAGGATGGGGAGTTTGCGTATAAAGTAGCTTTTATGAGTTACCAGGGCGTTGCTTTCTCAGCCCGAGCTGACAGGGACGGGAGCGACGAACCCCACCATAGCTTCTCCCAGCCGTCGCATGCCCGCCACAAACAACAAAAGCAACTATGCCACGCCTCTGAGGCCAGGGTCGCCCTTGACCATCGTGTCTCTCCCATATGAATGGACAAACTAACGTATTTGTACACAATTCGTCCTTGCAACACATAGCGACAGCGCCGGCAGCAGTCCGAGTTCGCCAATCCGCGCGCGGCTCCGCCTGAGCTGCCACAATGGCATCGCGACAATGCCTCAAGCGGCCTCTGCCTGGTGGCATGCTCCCAAGAGATGCCTTGCACGCTCACGTTCGTCGCATAGCGCCGTCGATACACACACCACCACCCCGCATACCAATACGTCTTCTCCGACCGAGCAATCCGGCCTCATCCCTCCCCCGCCGCTTCTTCTCCCACTCGCCCGCTCGCTACCGACAGATAGACCCGCGGAAACCGCCAGAATACGACTACGACCCGAAATTAGGTGACCCGTGGTACCACCACCGACTGCGCACTGCGAAGCCTCTCTTCAAAGGCAATGCGAAGACCATCATACGCTCCCCGCGCACCCACACCGTCGTCGTCGTCTCCATCGCGCTCGCCGTTGCCTTCTACTTCTATAACCTCGAGGTGGTCCCCGTGTCCGGGCGGAAGCGCTTCAACTGCTACTCGGAGAACACGGTCATGCAGATGTCGGACATGCAGTACAAGCGGCTGATATACGACATGGAGCGGTCGGGCGCGCGCTTCCTGGGCGACTGGGACCCGCGCACGCTGATGGTGCGCCGCGTCATGTCGCGGCTGATCCCCGTGAGCGGCGTCGACGACGACGTCAACTGGGAGGTGCACGTCATCGACGACCGCACAACCGCCAACGCCTTCGTGCTTCCCGGCGGCAAGGTCTTCGTCTACAGCGGGATCCTCGGGCTCGCCCGCACAGAGAGCCAGCTCGCCGCCGTCCTGGGCCACGAGATCGCGCACAACCTCGCCAAGCACTTTGGCGAGCGCCTGTCGCAGTCCATCGGGGAGTCCTTCTTCCTCGGCTCCGCGCTGATGCTCCTCGCCGCCACCCCGCTCATGTTCGTCGCCGGCTGGCTCTTCGGCGGCGACCTGCTGGGCCTGCTGTTCTCGCGCCCCATGGGCCGCATGCAGGAGAGCGAGGCTGACTATATTGGGCTGATGATGATGGCTGAGGCGTGCTATGACCCGCGCGAGGCCGTCACCTTCTGGCAGAGGATGGACCGCATGCACCAGCAGAGCGATATTGAGGTGCCGGAGTGGGCGTCGACCCACCCGTCGAATCAGCATCGCATCGAGCGGATCACTGGGTGGTTGCCTAGTGCTATGGAGAAGAGGGATGCAAGTGACTGTCACGGCACACAGGGCTTCGCAGAGATGTTCAGACGGGCCATGGCCAGGGGAGACGTAATGAGCGGTGGTATGTAGAGGCTTACGGGCATGGCAAAATACCCTGATTTGGCGTTCTTTGGTCTGGCTATATCACAGCGTTGTTGGGACTGGGAATAGGGAGTCGGCATTAGAATAATTACACCAATGTAATTGAAATCGAATCCCATTTTATATGTGGGACACGAGTCTGACCGCCTCTACCTTCGCACGAGTGCTGCAGCCAGGTGCTGGCCTCTCTCGCCACCCAGATAAACATCCTCCTCGCCCGAGTCGCTCAGCCTCGCCATCTCCACAGCCTCCTGGTATCCCGAGATGATCATGTCCTCGTCCACCCGCAGGCCATTCTCCACCAGCGCGGTGATGACGCCCCTGACCCGCGTGATCTCCCTCATGACCTCGACCTCGATGTAGTCGTTCTGGCTGCTGTAGACAGCTTGGCTGACGCTCTCCTCCATGTTCGTCACGCCCACACCGCCCGCGGACCCCCCGCCGGCCGCCAGGCTCTGGTCCTCGACGTGCTTGCTGATCCACACGTAGCCGTTGACGCCAAGCACGACGTCGATCTTGGACTGCAGCGCGCCGACCTCCATGGTCCAGACCTGCCTACGGCTGCGCACCACGCCGCCGCCGCCGCCGGTCCCCGTGACGGCGAGGAAGACGCCGTTGCGCAGCTTCCCGTATCGCAGGGACCGCGTGTGCAGCACGGCGCCGCCGTCGGCGTACAGCTGCTGCACCTCGGCGACGAGCAGGTCGCCCTCGGCGAAGAAGGACCGGATGGCCAGCTCGTCCGTCTCGGTGCGCCGCCGCTGGATGCCGCCGGGGAGGTTGATGGCCGACAGCGGCAGGCCCGCCAGCTGCACCGACCCGACGTCCACGCGCCACCGCTTCGACTGCACCTCCACGATCCGCCCCACCACCAGGTCGCCCACCTCGGGCGTGTAGCGCGCCCGCAGGGGCCGCACCGACAGCAGCTTGTTGGTGCGCGAGATGACGCCCGCCAGGGACGACACGATCGCCGTGCTGTCCTCGTCGTCGCCCTGCGCGCTTGTGTAGGTGCCGTGGCCGCGCATCCACTGCGGATTGGTGGTGATTACCTCACCCGGCGTGACGATGTCGCTGTGGCTGGCTGCTGACCGGGCTGTGGCCATTTTGATGTCCCCCTCGATGTCCGCGCCACCATTGTCTGAGTCTGAATCTGATCCGGCTGATGATGTGCGTCTTGTGTACCGTGGTACTGGCTTGGGTTGTATGATTGTGATGGCCATCTTGGGCGATAATGCGTTCGCCCTTGGCGACGCAGCTCAGAGGTGATGCGGGTGGCTCAATCAGCTGTGTTCTTCCTTGGGTTGAATGGTACCGTGGCTTTCTTGAGATGTTGCGTATGCTAGGATGTGAGTTTTGAGGACCGTGGGTCTTGTTTCCCACGAGACAATGGGTTGGCCCTGAGACTGATGTTCGCTGTCTTAGATGAGTGTTGAAATTTCGAGGTTCTGAGCGCGGGACTGAAAGACGTCGAATGAGTTCAGATAATGCCACATAAACCGACAGCACTTGACTTGCAGAACAGGAGACCTTCTCATACACATTCACTGAAGTTTACAATGATGGATTTTCTTGTCAATTATTTCCAAAGCTGCAGCCTCCTGGTAGCACTCCCAGCTTGGATGAGCCTCAGACTTCAATTCCAGATGCCGCTTATCTTATCGCGGTGCCAGCTGGGGGCAGCCGGCAGGCGGACCGTTTTAGACGACAGCTCGTCAGACCTCGTCACGCTCGCAGCTCTTGAAGCAGCTTTCTAGTAGATATGGAGCTCTTCTAGCTCGTCATGAGCTTTGCAATTCTTCCGAGAGTCCGGGAAGGCCTGGTCGGCCCCGAATATCCCATACGGGCAGCATTACAGCGCGTGCAGAGCGGCTGTCCCGATGCCATGGCGCATCGCGACGCTTGATTATAGTGTTGAGCAGAGATTTTTCCTTATGTCTCCTCCAGTGCCTCTTTCCAATCACGCAAAGAGCCTATACAGCCCCAAGTAGGCCAGACCCAGCGACAGACCACTGATGCCCATCCTCCGGCCGCGCATGCCCAACCAGGAGTTGCTCTTCAAGATGACGGCGCGCTGCTTTTCGAGCTGGCTCATGCCAGAAACGTAGCTGTAGCCGGCGAGGCCGAGGAACGCGGTACCTCCTATTTCAACAAGACAGCTTCGGTCAGTGGAGGCTAGGGCCAGGAGGGGAGGAAAGACGACTTGCCCACGAGGCGACATGGCGTGCAGTCATAGTCGCGCTTCTCCTTCTTCAAGATATCGCCCAGCTTCTCCGGCTGATTAGATGGGATACTTTCGCCCGCCATGTTGACCTCTCCACGCAGGCGAGTATCGCAGCTTCTGCTGAAGAGTGCAGTTTGTGATGCTCCTGGACGGTGAGATGGCTGCAGATCTGGCCCAAGCTCCCAGAGCTCAAAAACGCTTACGTAATTATATCATGGTCCAGGTACCAGTAGGCTGATTGAGAAAAAGACTATGTACTATCAGACCAAGTTGGGCACGAATCTGTTTGAAACCTTGAAAGATTTTCAGGCGCTTGTCACATCTTGTGGTGTAATGCCATTGTTTCCCCTCCTACAATTATTCACATTCTGATTCTCTGCCTAGCCTGCCTGGCAATGCTGTCTCTGGGCAGACTTGTGAGCCATGAGCCCATCAAATTTACGCCGCATAACCCACTAGACAAGAATGAAATTTGGATCGCCGAAAATGATCTACATATAAGGTTTTGTAGATGTCATAAGGACCACCTGGAATCGTGTGCTGTCATTTCGCTACAACCATTGTGGAATGCTAATAGCTTGACTGCTGCTTGGCTCTCAATTTGGCACCGAAGCGCCAGAGTATGCCTACGGCCGGCAGGGCAATGCCGATAGACAGGAAGGCCAGTAGGCTGTTGCCCCACCCGTAGCCAAGCGTCTCATACATCTTGCTGGAGAAGAGCGGAAAAGCAAAAGCCAGCAGGCTCCTCAGGACCTGCGTCGCGGCGGAGGCCGAGCTCATGTGCTCGGGGTAGGCGTCCATGACGTAGGCGTACAGCGTGGTGTCAAAGACCTGCATTCCGAGCGACAGCAGGGCGGCACCGACGTCAACGACGACCCAGAAGAGGTGGCGCTGGGCGGCCCAGCCGTAGAGCAGGAAGCCGATCGGGGTGAAAAGGGCGCCCGGCAGCAGCAGCGGGACGCGCAGCTCGGGAACGTGCGCCTCGCCGGTGCGCGAGGTCAACCTCTTGTAAGTGTAATCCATGAGGGGCCCGCACAGCTGCGAGCCCAGGGCGGAGCCGGTGCAGATGGCGATGTAGTGGAGGCCCGAGCTGGCGACGGACTCCCCGTACGCTGACACGTACAGGGACGAGAAGCTGGCTAGCGCAAAGTACAGTAGGCCGTAGTTGATGCCGGCCAGGAGCGCCTGGATCTGGATGATTGGGTGGAATGCCAGCAGGCGGATGGGCCGCGACAGGCTGCGGCCTACCTTCCACACAGCAGAGTGGCCGGACTCTCGCATCTCGATCTCTGCATGGTAGCGAGAGTCGCCGGTCTCCTTGCGGAGTTTTCTAGCCCGTCGACGAAGGAGGACGGGCGCGTAGCTCTCGTAGAAGAGGAACAGCGAAGATAGCTCGAGGATGCCCTGCAGGATGGTGGTGGACCAGAACATCCATCGCCAGGTGGAATATTGCACAATAAAGCCGCCGACGATAGGACCAATAGCCGAACCGGTTAGTGGGACAAGCAGATACATGCTAAGAGACCTCCCTCGTTGTTTAGCCGACCACACATCGCCCAGCACACCGTAGGCCATACTGTACACGGCACTGGCGCCGAAGCCAGCAAGCAGGCGGGCGGCGATGAGCAGGCCCTTGGAATTGGCGAACCCGCAGATGAGATTCCACACCAGGAACCAGATATTCGTGATGTGGAATATAGAGCTCCGGCCATAGACTTCGGATAAAGGGCCGATCACCATGGGGCCAAACGCGGTGGCCAGTAGATAGACCGACAGCGCCATGGTTGACTCGGTGGTTGACATATTCAACTCGTCAGCGATGGTGTCGATGGCGGGGGCCATCATCTACACAGTCATCACATCAGCAAACAATAAACCTCCCGGAGCGGCGCACCCGTGGTAGGAATGTGCAAGTAGGTTGTGCCTTACCGTCGAGACCATAATGCGAGTGAATCCCGTGCCAGATACTGCCGCCGTGACGCCCCATTTCAGCTTCGTGGGCCAATTTAGGGGATTTTCAGCGTCATCTGGACTGAAATTGATTAAGAATGCACTCTCCTCCAGGTCGGTGCTCCCAACCGCCTCCTGGTGGACCTTCTCATTGTCCTCTGGGCCCTGATGGGCCGCTTCTTTGGTTCCAGGCTGCATGACTGCTCGCGCTCAGAAAAGGCTGACTCGAAGTTCACGTGGGAGGAATGAAATATGCAAGGAAATGGAAAGGTTGGTGGGTAGAAGCCAAGACATATTATATTGTTCAATCCAGGGCAGCGCTTGTCAACCGAAGACAGGAAGCCAACGCCTCAGCGGTGGACAGCCCATAGGAATGAATCTCTCGGGTCAGTTGGCTGCGGGTTTGGCCAAGAGAGCCTCTCGGGTGTGGACCTGCTTACCGGAATCCCTGTAGAATCTGATTAAGGTGCAGGATCTGATAAGTAAAGTGTGGGAAGGAGAAGCAGTACCCAATCCTCATCTAGCTAGAGCGCGCAGCGACTGACGTTGTTGGCGGTGCGGATCAGCAACGTCGTATCGGCGCTCGGCTTGCAAAGGTACGAAGTAAGCCCATACTTAGTAGGCACTGAGCTAAGTAGCTGGGCCAAAACGGCCAGCGGCGCTCGGCAAGGCGCTGTATTGCTGAGTGAGAATGGTTGACTCACGATGCTAACCCGGGAATGCCGGTCGTATGTCCGGAGTAAGGACCGACGTCTCGCGGACACCCCTATGTACTAAGTACCCATATTTCTCACGGAAACATGGCGACCAAACTCACCTAGGCATGTCAAGGCCGAGGAAGAAGACAAATACCGACCAGACGTAAACTTTGATATTCACGATAGGGACCAGTTCAACATGCTGGAGGTAGAATCGATGTGGAAAGGTGAGAAGCTACGCAGGTGCCTGAGCCCAGCTAAGCCTTGAGATCAGTTTCCCACAAAACACTCTGCCCGCAAACACTTCATAAATTATGATTCTTGAGGCTTCACACGTTGACCCGACGATTTTGACGCGCAGCTACCTTAAGGCAGACCCATTCGAATGACGCCTATGAAGGCCCACCGGCGAGCTATTTTCAACTCCTATTCCAAGCTGAGAGGAACGTTTCTATTGGTTTGACAACCTGCTGCCAAACTGCCCGGACAAATGTGGAGTTGCCCAAATCCGGAGTCGTTGCCTGCTCAAACATGCACACTAAACAGCGCTTGATGGCGTCGGCCAGGTCATGGCCCAGCTCCTCTTCCACCTTTTGCTGCCACATCAGGGCCGTTGCCAGATCAGTCGCAGCGGTTGGTTTCATATCAGCTCCCATAAGCGCTGCGCGGAATGGCTGGTTACCCAGTTGGTCTCTGAAAGTGAGCTCCAGGAGCAGCACGCCAAGTGCAAAGAGAGAAGCTCGAGTCTGCGTGGCTGTCGATTTCGGCTCCCTGCCATTCAGCGAGTCACGAAGTGAGGCGTGGCTGAAGTAAGGCTGAGGAATGGAAACTGCCGGATCTCGGATGAGGAAGAGATCTTTCGCTGTCCATGTGGCCGGTATCCAAGATGAAGTCCCGAGACTCAAGATTGCAAGGGCCAAGTTACAGCCGAGTCTCAGTCGAGCATCACGTCGTGGGGTAGCTTTGACGAAGGTTTCGAGGGACTCCATCTTGTAGTTTTGCAGCAGCGCCTGATTCTCTGGATCTAGGTTGAGCAGTAGCCTACTTGATTTGGATTCCAAATAACCAAGCTTGGCAAGACCGGCATCATGACCCAACCGCAACGAAGGCTTGATAGCTCGACACAAGTCATGTATGGCTATAGATCCTTTGTCGGTGGCGGCCTGTACGGCTGTTGTGGTCGGGGGGCTGTTGGCGAATTGCACGGCTCGAGGAACCGTCTTGCCTGCGTTTTCTGGTTCTCTAGTGTCTATCAGTCTATGCGCCTCAAAGAAAAGAGGGGTCTTTGAGAATTGATCTGATGATCCTCTTTGCGACTCAAAATTTGCGACGAATGAAGCCATGTAAATTATCGTAACGTGGCTGAGCATCGTACGTACTGTTTGTCTGTGCTCGAGGACCATCTGATACGAGACAGCCTTTTCGGTCGGTCCTGGTTCGCCAATCCGTTTCGCGACTCCCTGAATGGAGGGCTGCTGAACGTAGGCAGGGAAGACACAGCCAGCTCGAATAACGCCTTGGGAGCTCTCTGGCGCACTGCTTGCACACGGTTCCTGACGGACAACTTCTGATGTAACGCGCTGACTTCTTCCAATTTATCGGTGACTGCCTCTTGAGAGGTTACGGTCTTGTTGTTGGTTTCTGGAACTGATAATATCCTTATTTGAGTTCGACTAGGCCCATCCAAAAACAGCATTTTCAGATTCCCTGTGGCAACGTGGTCTTTTGGGCCGCTCATTGTCGACACTGCGATGCCACAAGAGTGGCCATTGACACAGTTGCAGCATAACTGTGCTTGAAAGCTATTATATAGAGAATCAGCGTCACCTTGAAGATCAAAAAATAACGTCATCTGTTCCCTTGCAGGCCCTAGCATGGAAGCCGTTCTCGTATCGCTTAGATGGGAGGCTTGTTGTAAGAATGTGAAGATCTTGTCGTTGCGATCTCGCACTTCAAACAGCAGGTCATCCTTTTCATGTGTGAAACTGGTTCTGAATCTGAACAT
Organism: Diaporthe velutina; assembly: GCA_038088505.1. Lineage (NCBI taxonomy): Eukaryota > Fungi > Ascomycota > Sordariomycetes > Diaporthales > Diaporthaceae > Diaporthe > Diaporthe velutina. The sequence goes on along the minus strand of JBBWSJ010000110.1, from coordinate 34,672 downwards.
CTCCCTTTCGAGGCTCGAGGAATTCATGTTTCGAGTCTGGCAGAGGTCAGGACATCTGGACTCATTTTTGCACCCACGTAGAGCAAACATGAAAGCGCAGGGATCGCCTTACCTTCCCAACTGGTAATAATTTCTGCAGATCCTCCATGGCCTTGTTCATGGCAGCCAGTTGTCTCATGAACCAGTCATGGTATCGATTCTGTATTCGACGGCGAAGCTTCGCCTGTATTTGCACGTCGTGCCATCCCGAAGCAATGTAGCCGACCTGGAGGTTTTCTTTCTCTTCTTCCGGTATGTCTAGATCTTCAAGGAGAATTTGGAGGTTGAGTGAGTATTTGATATGCTCCGTCTCTACTGCCGACAAAAAGTTCTCAAATTCTCTTTCGAAGCGCCACCATGTCTTGGCATCTTTGAAGACCTCGCGTAGATCTTTGGCTGTGCTCAGGAGGACAGGGTATGCTCCCAGTATGAGCCCTGCGATCTCGATTCCTGACATGACACTTCTGAGAGGTCGATGACGCTGAGAAACATACGGAGACGGAGTCGCACTCGATTCATAGAGTGCATCTGGACTCAAGTCTTGCGGCTCTGCGCGGGGGCAAGAGCTCAATTCAGGCCGCGGCCATCCAGGCACAGGTTAGACAAGAATTCGCGGAGTAGTACCCCTGATTGGATGGATGCACATGCCTCCGAGTCGTTGTACGCATGTCAGAATCAAGTTTGGGCTCTACGCGCCATGCAGTGTAACACTTAGGAGTTTATCAGCTCCGCCAGCTGCGTGGGCTCGGATGTTGGATTGCTTTAATTGGTGCGAGACCAGATGATGTGTATTTGCCCCTCCTCATCACGTTGCCGCCTTTGACCGAGTGCCGTTTATTCAGATCCTCCACCTGCGATTGTCTACAGACCACAGCTTCCGTGCCTCATGATGTTCATCTGGAGAAGTCATATTAGCCTATTTGCTTCTTCTTTTCCTTCCTTATTTAGCTGAATGCTCCTTTCTACCCGTACATCTGCCCACTTCAGACATCTTACCGACCATCAGGTAACAGGTGCCTGATATCTCGAGAATGGACCGCCCGTACCTTGAAGCTGAAAGGTCCGGTACAACAATTTCGTCTCTTGCAAGCGACTGCACCTCGGACTTCCTGCTGTGTGTTGTGAACAGCTCTGACCACGACATCGATGCGATCACCGACGCTCAAGGGAGGTTCAATGTCTGGGCCGCAAACTTGGGGGCGTTGCAACCTCCACAATCACCGAAGTCACTCGACTTTCGACTGAAGGATGCAGAAACAATGGAGAATAGCGTTGTTTCTGGCTTGGAAAGATTGTCAGGTGTGCAGACCAGAAGTACGTTGGCACTTCCATCAAATCTCTCGTTTCATCCCAATATTTATTCAGGGCTTCATATAGTATCTCGTATACTTGCCGGAGTGCAGCCTAATCGGAGGGAACCAGAGGTAGCTCTTGGGGTCAATCCAGGATCCAGTGAGCCACTTGTGGATGAGTTCCATGAGCTCGTTTTGAACATGACGACCTGCCTCGACCATCTTTTTGGGCTCTCAATCCTTATTCGACGACTCAGGCCCAGAGGAAGGGTCGGCCAGCTCAGCTTATTTCAACCTTCCACCAATACCCAACGTGACATTGTGACTGTTATAGACAAATTTCCCAAGGCGAGAAAGACACCTTGGCTCGCCGAAAGACTAGGAAGAGCAAACGACCAACGACGCCAATTCTTTGCCTACCGACAACAGCACCGAGGACAATTGGGCACGAAATCAAAGAGACAGGAAGTTTTGTCAGGCAACGACAATGCGACCTTAAGAGCTGCCACAACTGTAGCCACAACTTTTGAAGAGGGCGATGGCGGTCCATCCGAGCCTCGGGACATTCAGCTAGACCAAAGATCTGTGGCCACCGCTGCCACCTCATTTGTTAGTGACTTCGACGACAGTGGTCAGATGGGCCGCCGTATACCTGAGCTGCGAGATATGACCCTTGATGGTGTCAAATTGGACTATAACAAGTTGATAGAGTGCCCATACTGCCGCACAATTCAATCGTTCAGGGACCATCTCATGTGGAAGTAAGTCATTCTGTAATGCTGATTGAAAGAAGACCGGGCAACTCAACTCGACTATTCTTAGGAAGCATGTCTTCTCAGATCTGCAACCATACGTCTGCACTTTCGAGAACTGCAATGTCATCCCGTTCTCGACGAGGGACGATTGGTTTCAACACGAGCTGGACAGTCACCGTCGGCAGTGGGAATGTATACTTTGCAACATGCCAAGACCGACATTCTCACGGAGGACGCAAATCGCAACTCATTTCAAGGATGATCATGAAGACCACGTTACCGAGAATCAGATCAGTCTGATAATAGGCGCATGCGAGGTCTCAATGACTGCTTTTGACACATCCGCGTGTCCGCTCTGCTCAGAATGGGTGCCACCCTCAGAGGAAGTGATCAATCTTCGGGAGTTCCGCCGACATCTCGCGAGGCATCAACAGCAGATCTCTTTGGAAGCACTACCTCTATATGTTGAGGGACTTGCAATTCAAGAAACGTTTGTCGGAGACGATTTCGTACACCAGAGAGGAACAGTCCTTTTTGATTCGCATCAATTGGTTGACAGCACCGGGCCGTCACCTAAAAAAGGGGACGAGGTTCTCATCTTGGACATGTCAAACGAGAACTTGTGGCGCGTACGAGTGAAACGGACTGGACGGGAGTGTTTGATCCCACGCGAGGGGGTCATTCTTGTCGGGACTACCGTAATGGGTGTGAGAAATTCGAGTGTGTACTGCTCAGCAAGCTGTGTTGATCTAGGAAGGGGCGGCTGGCTAAACCGCTTACAGAGCCTGATCCTTCGAAGCTACGAACATGGCAAGCCCGTTCCGGATTATCGACCGTTTCAGCAATGTTCATGGGCGTGGAAGACGACAAAATTCTTCTGCTCAGGTTAGGAGGTGTTGAGATCAAAGTACCTCGCGAAAAATTGTCGTATCAAGATCTTGCATACGTTGACAGCATTATCGACACAGATTCCGAATCCGAGGACCATAAAGGTTCAGACAGTCTGCCGGCTAAAAACAAAAGATCAGGTGTTGGAAAAAGTCTTCGTGCTGCTCTTTTTGCACGCATAGTTTCTTACGAGCTCGTTGAATATGAAGTCTGGTATATTGTCCAAGCGCTACTGGAGGATGGGCAAACCTGGGAGCTGACAAGATATCTCAAAGACTTTGAGAACCTCCATATTGGGCTCCTAGCTGAAATCCCTTCCGCAGCTGGAAAGATTAAGATCCGGGATCAAACACCTCTCGTCAAGCCCTTTTCCATTTTCATCGTCACTGAAGCTGCCATGAAAAGACAGATGAACGAACTAAACGTCTATTTGAGAGATCTTTTAAACGAATCGCCTCTTTTCACTACTTCCGTAGCGGTCAAGCAATTTTTCGAACCCAGGGATGGTGATGCAGAGATCGATCCGGTCGACTGGAGCGAATTGTATGCAGATAGTTTATATTATCATGGGGACTCCATTGGCTTGTAGTAACAAGCAATGACGAAGAAGCTCAACCTGAGTATAATGGCGACTTTATCCATGTGTTTATATTCTTTTTTTCATTCTTTCACATAGGCAAGGTGGCATGAGTAGCATCGAGAATTGGGATGGTAGTCAGGCCTGCTGTAAAAGGAGGTTGGTAGGCTTTCTCCTTGTGTGCTCAATAGCTCATTATACTGAGGGTAATCACAAGATCACAAAGACGGACGGTTTTACTAAGTAGAAGTGCTTCCTAATCCCGTCAAGGTCCACCCGAAGGCGGCCTGCTCCGCGAGTTGCACATGGCACATTTTGAATTAAAAGTACTCACCTATGTAGAGGTCCACTAGTGGCCATAGATGATCAGATCCCGGCACCCCACCTGACTTATGAACGAGTATGCTCTGAGAAGTTGGATTTCATTTTTAATCAAGAATGTCCCTGAATTGCGTTAGCCTTCCCAACTCATGGAAGCGAGTGCTGTTGCCTGGCCTAACTGGCCTAGTGCTCTGGCTGGCGAGTGGCCCGGATGCAGGTATACTTCCTGTCAAAATCACTTGCCGTGCTTTATGAGTAAGTAACCCTGAAGGAGTTCCATTCAGACCAAAGTGTGATAGAGCCAACCCGTGTGGCTCAAGTCCCTGAAAATTGGGCCAAACTGCACAACGTTGTTGGTTCATGGACCACTTCCATGCATGTTGAACAGCACGGCAAATAACAGATCTTCTTTGAGGCAGAATCAACGCCACGTTTCCATTATCCCATGTACTGAAGAAGCGGATCAAAAAAAAATGAATTCTAAGGTTGAGTCCCTTGCCAAGTATACCGAGGTCCTCAAGTGCTCCCATTGACCATTGGATTTGAGAGATAGCAGGACGCATTTCTGTAGCCCTCGTTGCACACACTGATTCATCCACTGATGAACTTCTGTTCTCAGTAGAGACAAGGAAGATCTAGAGATGGGACAAAAGTGTGTATGTTCACACAGTATAGTCTGCATGCGCAAGTGACTGGGCTCGATTTGAGCCGATGATTGGTTCGTCACAGAAGCTCGGCAATCACCTACACCCTCATTCAAGAATATAAATTGCCTGCGGCTCTCCCACCTCCAGAATCCCCTGTCTTGAACTTTCAAAGCTACCATCAACCGAATCGAGTATCGCGAAATCATCGGGCACTCAGTCGCCCACATACCCTGTCATAAGAATCAACCAAGCAGCAGAATTTCAGTCACCCCCTCATCAGACAAGATGAATACCACCGGCCTTCTCATGCTATTCGCATTTCTCTTCGAGCTCCTCTTGGGGCCGGCCTCTGCGTCTCCCGTCTCCTTATCCCCTGCCATCACGGGCTCCCTGAGCCTCGACCGCCGAGCCCCCCTGACACCGGCAGTCAGACGCGATGAGGACCACCTCTGCTACGGGCTAACCGTCATCGGCTACGAGTACGGCAACCAACCCAACCAGAATGACACCATATCCGACTGCTACGAACTCCTCAAGCAGTTCTACGTCTTGACCGGCGGGCAGGGCAACATCACCAACGTCTGCGGCGGGCCCGTACCCGGGAACGACTCGGACGTCAAGCCGCCCGCAGGGTTCGATATGTTGGGATCTCTAGGCAACTGCGCCCTCTGGTCCCAGTGTATTGCATCCGAAACCCAAATTCAAGTGGCGTGAGTACTTACATCTTGGTGCTTGGCTGCACATATCTCGGCTCTTGAAGTATTAATTAAACATGTGTTGACTTACGACGACTCTGTGTTAGCTTCGGCTACGACGACATCGCCGATGTAGTGAAGCTGGCAACCGACGGGCTGAAAGCCTCTGGCCCTGGTACATCCAAGAACTCGAGCATTGTGTCAGTGCGTGCCTCGACGGAATGCCAGACTCTCAAATCGAACTGGTTCGTGGCGTTTGACGGCAGCGAGCCGGGCATATGAAGAGACGGCTGCGACAGATGACAAGCAACTTCAGTCCTCCAGGAGAGTCTCAGTAGTGAAGGAACACTGTGAATGGCTGGGAGGTTAGTTTCTTTTTGGAAGAGTGGAAGAGTAGAAGGTTCTTAAAGGAATAGAGATATTCAATGAGCAGACTATCCAACAAGACGCTATCCCACACAAGACAATCCCAGACGAGATAATCCCACACGAGACAGTCCCAGACGAGACTGTCTCAGATGAGACTACCCGGAGGAGGCTACTCAGAGGAGACTACCTAGAGGAGACTATCCCAGAGGAGGCTACCCAGAGGAGGCTACCCGGAGGAGACTATCCCAGACGAGATCACCCAATGGAGACTATGCCAGAGAGAGTCAGGAGGCGATCCCATGGGGTGTTATCCCATGGGGTGTTGTCCCACTAGGAACTGTCCAACATGGGTTATCCTATAGGTAACCACAACACTGCACCATGGGTTGGGTACAGAGTGGAAGAGAGCAGGTATTCCTGTATCAAACTGATGTTTTGTGATTTCGTAGGCGGTTATCTATGCCTAATAAGGACAGGACTTTTACGTAGACTCAAACCCGTGACAAAGAAGAGAAGACCAGGAACTACCCCAGCGTCTAATAAATATATTGAAGGCAAAACATGAACGACAACCTTGTGCAACAAACCCAAAATTCAGCACCCTGTCTCATCCTCGCAAAACCAATCCGAAGCCGAAAGACCGCATAGCCAGCTCATAACCATGGCAAACCCACATTCATACCTCCCGGAACACCCGTCTGATCAATTCTGGCGCTCAATCTATACTTCAGCGGGCAGATGTAGTCACTGGGGCAGTATGAAAGCTTGCAGTACTTCCCTCACTGCCACTGACCTTGCTATCCTGACAGCCGTTTTCCTGCTCCTCGCCGGCCTCACGACCACACTCGCAAAGGACCTTGATCATCTTCCTTTCGCTTGACTTCGACGGTCGCGGATGCGTCAATTCACATTCGGCGTTGGCGACAACCACAAAATCACTACTGGCACTTTGACTACTGCCATCCTTCGATTGTCCCGAGGTACTGTTTGTCCGGTCGTTACTTTGCGTTTCGTGTGACTGGGGCATTTCAGTCAGCTGAGGGTATCGAGGGGTCGATGACTTCTGCCGTGGCGCGGCTCGGCTGGACGAGACGCGTGCGAGAGCAACATTGGAGAAGTCGTCAGTCTCCGTTTGCCCGCAACATCTGTCATCACTCGTCTTCAATCTCCCGCCAATCGCTTCTGATTTGCTCCGATCCTTGGCCTTCGGGATATCAAAAGGGTTTTCAATATCCCAAAGTGTGGACTTGCGCCGAGTATCAGCGATGGAGGGTTTTTCATTTTCCTGCTGACATTGTGATCGTGTCGGTACCTCATGCCGTTTCTTACCACCAGCTGGTTCGTCGGCGTGGACCTCTGCGGTGCCACTCGCGCATGCATCAGGCCGGAGTTCAGACTCTAGACGCTTCCGAAGAGAGTCAGCGGCTGATCTATGTCTTTCCTCGCCCTGGGAGTGATTTATGGGAGCTTGTTGTGACACCAGAGAACGATGTTGGGCTGTCTCCTCTTCCCCGTGGCCCGCTTTTGACCTCCTTGTACCAGCGTAGTGTTGCCGAGAGATCTTGTGCTTTTGATTGAACGTCGATGAAAGCCTCCTGAGGAAGCTCGGTGGGTCAGTATCTCTGACGCCCTGGCTACTGCCATGCCCAGATTCCTTTCGCCCTGGAAGCTGCTTCGGGGAACCCTTGGCCACGTCCGCGGAGTCCTGGAACTTCCTCGGCAGGCGAGACGTTTCTTCGTTGGATTCACCCTCAAAAACCTTGTCGCCCGTCAGGAATGAAGCTACGTCGCCGTTTACTTCGTGGTGGCCTGGAGTAAAAGGCGAGGATGAGCTTGGTTTGACCAGGCCTTCGAAAATGCTGATCTTGTCCTTCAATGCGGAGGAAGGAGCATTGGGCACACGACGAAACGTTGTAGGCAGCGGTGAGCAGAGTAAGGACCCATTCGAATGATCGTCCGTGGGAGAGCTGGTATCTGTGGCCTTCGCCGCATGCCGTGAACGAGGACCCTTGGCAACTGCCTCTCGGCCCGCACCTTCCTCGCCGGGTTTTGTGGGTCGTCGTTTCCTTACGAGATGAAAGCCCCTCTCGAAAGCCATCTTCAACTCTGTCACCTTGCCCTTCCGCTGTGGCTTTGGTTCGACGGGCTTGTCTGGAGGCGTCGGTGGATTTGGAGTCCCATCCAGATGGTATGACAGAGATGTTGAACATTCTTCGGCTGGGTTCTCAGCCAAAACACCCATAGACGGCCAAACCTTGCTCTCAGCCTTGTCGTCAAGAGGTAGTTTCGTCGTCGACTTCAATACTTGACTAGTGCGGGTGGATGTTTGGTCCAAGCTGGCTTCCTGAGTTCCGTCACTCTGGCGCATTCCCAGGTCGAAGGACTTTCGGAGTCTAGTGACGGATGTGCGACCACTGGTATTTTCAAGCGACCCGGGCGGAACTGAAAACGGGGTCGACTGGATAACAGACGTGACTCTTGTGGGACGGGACTGGGTGGGGAAGCCGTTGCTGTCCGTCGAGACTCTCTGGATGGTCGAAGTGATGCTCCATGTGTTGGACTTTGGAATGTGCGAGATGGATTGACCAGAACTCGGGGTGTCGCAGCTGGTGAGTTCGATGCGAGCGTGATAGAATGCTGGCGGCAGGGGGGAAGACGTCAGTAGGCCGGCGAGAAAGTGAATGAACGGAAGGCTGGATTACCTCGTGAATGTCTGTTGTTCGCGCCTTGTGCAGGACGGCTTAGTTCGACCTGCCGGTCGTGGCCATTGTGTGGTACCGACGATACCCAATGTCGAACTGCTGAATCAGAAACCCAAGCGCCCTCTTCTGCAGCTGTGTTGTTCCTCGAGTCATCAGTCGCGTCGCCGAAAAGGGCTCCTGAGGCCGGAGCATCTCCACCAAGTTGATGCTGAGTGCGATCGGGTCTAAGTCGAGTGACAGGGGCGTCACTGCTCAGATGGCACAAGTGTGGAGCTGCTTTCGTCGGCGGCATGGTAGCGAGGGTGTGCCCGTGAGGAGCCCCGAGTGGAGGTGGGTAGAGTATTGAGCTCATTGCCCTGGTCCACCTGCTTTCGACGCTGCACTTTCTTGCGGCAACTCGATACAATGGCCTCCAGACACAGGAAGACACCAATGAGGGCGAATGCGAGGAAAATCAGGCAAGAGGCGCCGACAGCTCCAAGTATGAACCCTTTAGAAAATTTCGCGATGAACTTTTCGTAATCCATGGGACCAGCCTCAAGGCAGCGGAAAGGTCAGGTAGGATATTTGACGAGACGGTGGTTCTAGCAGTGCTGCAATGATGCTGAGATTGTGGCTTCAAGCTGGGTTAAGAGTCAACAAGAATAAGATGATGGTACAGAACAATATTGGAGATGGTTTGTTGTTCCAGGAGAGACGAGGTAAAGCACCCATGACGCGGTAAGGCTTGCCATGGCAGTCTGAGCGGCAGGAACGAGTTGCATGAACTGTTAAGGGCAGTTGACCCCATTTCGGGGTGGCAATGCTCAATGATGTACCATGCGCAAGTCAGGACGAGGTAGTAGCAGGCGCAACACAGGGGGGCTGGTTTATTATGACGGTATGCCTTCCGCGTGTCTGTCTCTCTGTGGGTATCTTTCGCTGGGCGACCACACCACCAGTGTCAGTGCTGTGGCTCCGACCCATAGGTCGACTGCCCGTGGGTCAACCCACTCACCTCCTATGAGATAGCCTTCTCTAGGGTAGCCTCCTCTCGGGTAACCTCCTATAGGCCAGTCTCCTCTGAGACAGCCTCCTATAAGCAAGTCTCCTCTGGGACATCCTCCTCAGGGATAGCCTCCCCTGGGACAGCCTCCCCTGGAACAGTCTCCTATGGGATGGCCTCTTCTGGGTTGGTTTACCTGTTGTTTCTCTCAATCTGATCCTTGGTAAGGACAATTGGAACAACATCTCGGGCGAGAGCTGGAGCTCCCGCGAAGACCCATACCTGATCATAATCCATGATCGTCAACCACCATAGCTCTCTTGCCCTGACCATGTTGGCGACTCTATTTTTCTTATCCAATTTGTTGCAGCCAAACGTGAGACAAATGACATCGAAGTAAGGGAATACGCTCATGGCAGCCACATGAACGCATGTCTTCGGCTTTCAATAATCATTTTGGTTGGAATCACTCCCGGGCGAAAAAGATTCGTATCTCTGAGCTTTGTGCCCCACTACCTAGTACCTAGTACTAGGTAGCTCATCCCCATAGGTTCATCCAGCACGCCGGCTTTCCTTTCCTGCCACCTCACCAACCGAGGGGAGTTTCCGCAATCAGCTCGGACTTGCTCTCCTAGAGCACTTCCTCCGACTGTTCGAAATCCCGATTCACCCTCACCCTTCCACTTTCAAGGTCACCGTCGATGCGTGCCAGCTCCATGTCCACCGGGCTCAATCCCTCGGAGCCGCGCTTGGCAAAGCGGTCACTCGAGACCGTAGAAACGACACCTGTCTTCCCCTGGCCGATCTTGCTGCCCCTAGGCCCTGAGTAGACGGTTGTGGTGTTATCACACTGGTTCCAGGCGGGGAGCAGGGGCCTTTTGCCCGAAGTCGAGACACCATACCGATCTGGGTCGTTGTCATTGCCGCTTGTGCGACGACTGACCTCGCTGTTGAAAGCGCCGGGATCCGCCAGGCGCTGGGCTACGAGCGTGCCCAGCGGGAGGATGATGATGATGGACGTGTAGACCAGCGACCCAGTCTCGAAATTGATTCTTTCTGAAATCTGTAAGGCGACAAATAGCACTGTGGTGTCTTTATGTCAGCTGGGTCCTCTCATGTTTGGTTGATAGTCATGCTTACCTGGTACTAGCATCAGCACGCCGTTGGTCATGACCAGAACGTCCATCGCCGCAACGCCCTTGGTGCTCGGCAGAAAACTGCGGTTCTGCCACATGTGCGTCACGAGCCGGAGGATGAACATGAAGCAGAACCAGCAGACAGCCGCGAGCTCCAGGGCTAGCCAAACGTACCGCAGCCACAGGCGCCTGTGCAGGAAGTCGTACGAGGAATAGTCCGGGAACAAGGAGCGGATCTGGTCCGTCTGGGCGACTAGCATGAACGCCACCTCGGCGAGCGAGAGGAGGCCCGAGAAGGCGAGGATCCCCCACTTGTAGAAGTTGGGCCAGAGCTTGACCATCGCCCACGCCTGGAGCATGAGCGCCGCCATCATGAGGAAGTTCTGCGGGATGCTGAACACGATGGAGCAGAGGCTGTTGCGGAAGTCGGTCCCCGAGACGTGGCTGATGTCGCCGCTGTACAGCACGTAGAAGCGCACCCAGGACGACTCGAAGAAGACCGCGAGGAGCATCGTCCGCACCATGTTGTTGATGAGGGCGGCCACGTTGATGTACGAGGCTAGCCGCCAGAACTTGCTCTTGGGGGTCATGGCGAGGAGCACACCAAGCATCACGAGACTGGCTCCGAACTCCACCGAGTACCCGATTGTCTTGCCGACCACGTATACGTGATTTGCGTCGATGGCTGTGAGTGATATCACCATTTGCGTACCATCCGGCGTCGTGAAGGTGATGTTCTGATTCAAAGGGTCCATCATGCCCATAGCCGTGTAGTTTAGGCCTGGCTCAGCCTGCATGCCGGTCCGTGTAGCCATCGTGGAGTCGCTGCGATGTAGGAGAGAGGTATGTCACTCTGCTCAATCATTAGTAACAACATCTCTCGTGCGTGGTCAAAGTCTGCTGGAGAGAGATCAACTTGCCTTGGTAGGATGGATTTCGATATCTTGATACTCTGATGAGAGTTCTCAGTCCGATACAAATTCTGGGAAATATTCGTGGCGCAAGATATTTTCGATGCACCTCAGAACTGGTCTCGGGAGGATACGGGTGTGTAACGAATCGGCGATGTCCCGATTGCAGCTTGCCGATTCTCGTATATCTCGTATCGTCTGGTTGGAGTGGAGAAGAGACCTATGAGGTCTTTTTGAATATTTGGATGTTAATCTTGGGCGATCCTGAAATTTCTGTCTTGGGTTGCGCTGAGCTGTGCAAAGACGATGTTGAGGACTCTGGAGTAGATAATTCTAAATTTGTGAAGGTCGGAAGGAGTCAAGTCCGAGAGCCCATTAGTACTCGGTTGAACCAGAGAATGGGAAGCTACCATATGCCGTGCCTCGTGGCTCAGGAGCGAGGCCGGCGAGGAAATAAGGAGTAACCATGCCTGCCTCATCATTGTGAACAAAGAGATTGGGGCGCTTGATGCTGCACAATACCAAGAATTTTAAGAAGAATGGGAAACACAATCCCAGAGATAATGAAATGGTCATGACTGATTGAGATAGAAATAGCTGGGCCCGACTTGTCATTTCGTAGTGGCGGCAGAATGGCATGTAGCTTGACATTGTGCTTGAAAATCATTAACATTGTCCTTCCAGCCCCTGACTTGGGGAAAATCGGGAACTCCCTCCCCAATATTGACTCACTCGGTAATTTGAGTCCAAAAAGCCCAGACGACTTTTCGAAGCTTGCAGTGTTGGTGTTTTGTAGTCAGAAATGTTGCATTCCCGACAGCTGCGTTGACGACGATGGCGCCTCGCGGCACTGACCGTTCGACGTTGCCAGGTACTTCGGTCTACGTTACCCTCTGTAATTATTATTAGGACGCCACATTTGACAGTATACCAGTAGAGAACATGTGATAATTCGGCGCCACGGGTTCCTTGGGCTGGAACGAAGCGGTCAAAATGGGTATAGACCACGTTTGCGTGCGGGCCGTTGATCAATGGTGGTCCGGCCTGAACTTAAGTTAGCCGATTTCTCTTTGAGCATTCCCAGCGTTTGAATCACCTTTGCGGTTCTGCCAAAAGCTGTGAGAGTGCACATGTGGCCTGCGATTCTTGCTTGTCATTGGGTTTTGGCCAGACACTCGGGTTTGAAGAATCCACGCGTTCAATTGAGATGTTGTGACTCTTTAAAATCTGTCAAGATCGATAAAGCTTTTGGCTTCTTATCTTGTATGCCTAACGAACTCAAAAGCCAATTCTGTCCCTCATTGTGACGGTTTGTTGATCATCTCAGTGTCCGTTTCACCAACCAAAAAGGAATACCTGTGCCACCAGTCCCTGCTTAATACCCATAAATCGTAGCCGAGAAGTTTGTGTTTCCACCGCCGAGATCGAGCGTCTTGAATAGCAGACCAGCAGTCTCATGGGCACAGCCGGTCGCAGCCTTGCAACATGTTCATGTCAGTGCCCAGGGCCTACCAGAAATTGCCATGCAGCGACTTACGCAGTATCATGTGGCTAGTCGGAGAAAGTGGCTTGAGGAGTCTCAGGAGCTCGTCCCACTGTCACGGCTGTATCCAGAGGCCTGTACGTCGAAGTGATGAAGTAGGTGTGGAATGCCGGGGAAGTCTTATCCACAGGGTTATTGCCTGGGACCTGGTCGTCCAATTCCATGGCACTCAGAGCTTGACACTGACACCACCAATCACTTGTACAGACACACACGAACGGGCTCTCGCAAGTAGTTGGTCCGTTGTAGCCCAGACCACCGCACTGTCCATACTCGGGCACTGCTGTGCCGGTAGGAACGGGAGCCGTTATGGTCGTGTATGATGTAGCAGTGGAAGCTGGCATGGTGATTGTGGTGGTGGTGAAGGTGAGGCTTGTGGAGGTGGGGAGCGTGGTCGTCACGGTCGTATAGCTTGCCGAGGCAGACGGGGTGACGGTGGTGGTCGTGCAAGTCGTGATCGTCAGAAACGGAGCAGCATCTGCCATGCTGACCAGCAGGCCGAAGAAGAGAGCGAACAGGCCGAGAAAGAAAGTGAGGAGCTTCATGGTGGGAGAGTCTTGCTCAGGCGCTGAAATTGGATCGCGATCAGAGAATGTGCGGATGTACCTTTTCCAGGTGGAAAGAGAGAGAATGGAAAATAGGCGAGAAGTTGTATGATGGCAGTCCTGGAAAGCTTCCGAGGTGTGACTGCTGCTCAAATGTCCATACGGTCGGCCCCCATCGGATGAGAAGTGGAAGGCAACTGAATGCGTAAGATTTTCAGAGCGTCGTGGTTAGTCGTTCGTCCCGAAATCGTTGGACTTTCAAAGCTTCCCAAGCCATGCAGGTGACAAACTTGAAAAGCGAGTGTAGTGGGGCTGTTTGCTGCTTGTTCCATACGGACCTTTCCCGTTTACGACATGGAAACAAACAGACTGGTCTCACCAGTGCCCAGCTGGGATTTGGGATTTCAGTGAGGCCGCCCTTGTTGATGGGATTTATTGTTCGTTGCAAAGCAATATTAGCATTGTCATCTGAGTTTCCGGTTGCTTGACTTAAGTGTCGTTGGCAGTGGTCTGGTCAACATTTTCATGAACAAGAAATGCTCCGTAGCGGCGAGTACGCAAATCCCGGCTTGCCACATTTGCAAATAAGATGGAGAGCATGGTTTCAGGTCTTCAATTGACATTTTCGTTCGTGTTCCCTTCATGACTACACAGAACTATCTGCTTTGCCTGCATCGTCCCACTTGTCTGAGGCATCAAAGAACTGCTCATCATCCGCGTCGTCGTCCTCAAGAATGAGACTGCGTCTGTATCTTTGAGCAAATATCTGCAAAAGCTCCACCAACTTCTGCCTTAATCCAACAGGTGCACTAATTGTTCTTCCGTCAAAGGTGTCCAGAGGCGTTCTACCGTTATTGTCCTTCTGCTCTGGGTCTACCACACACCAGGGGCCTGTTGTGGCGAAGACCCTCATCATATCCTCATTGGAAACCTCGGCGACACAGTGCAGCACGTTCTTCCCCTCCTTATCTCTGATACGAATATCGACCCCACGTTGTAGAAGAATCTTTGCTGTCTTACAGGCGTGGTATACCACTGCGTTCACTGAAAAGGCGACAAGTCAGCACACGTATGGCTTTTTAGAGAACGAAGAGTGAGGGCTGTTTCAACAGAAACTAAATGCCAAGCAACCGAGATAGATCTTGGCACTTTCGAAGACTACAACGGTACGGAAGTGCAAGCCCGGGGGAAGGTGGATGTGGCACTTACTGAGCGGCGTAGACCCATCGCGGTCGTGATGACCAACATCGGCACCAGCTCCGATCAAGAACTCGACCATCTCGCAGTTGCTGCCCACACAGGCAAAATCCAGTGGCGTCGCCCGCGCATACCCCTGCTCCCCACTGACGTTGGCCCCTGCGTCCAAGAGGGCAGCAGCGATTTCGATACGGTTGCGGCCCCCAGGCGCGCCCGCGGTGAGGCACAGTGGCGTCTGCCCGTAAGAATCGTTGGTGTTGACGTCCGCCCCGGCTGCAAGGAGCACCCTGACGGCCTCGGGGCCCGCGCCCGTGCGGCAGGCGATCATGAGCGGGCTCTCTGAGCGCAGGCGCGTCTTGCACTCTAGCTGGGCGCCCGCTTCTAGTAGCTCGGAGACTGCTGTTGCGTCGCCTTTTGCGGCTGCCCAGTGGAGTGCCGTCCGCCCGGAGTAGTCCAGCTTGTCCACGGGACAGACGTCCAGCCGCAAAAGCTCTCCCAAATCTAGGCACCGTATGCCGAGAACCACCTTATGTAGAGGTGAGAGTCCAGCCATCTCGATTATTGTGTCCAGAGGTAGGAGCTCTTCCAGCAGGGTGCGATCAGATGTTGGCATGTTTGGATCTGTGTAGATCTTCTCAAGGGCCATCATAAAACCTGGTGGGGCCACACCAGACGGTCCCTCTTGGAAAAGGTCTGCGCCTTCTTGAAGCAGGAACTGGACCATAGGAACACTATCATGGCGGAGAGCAAACCCAATCGGAGTCATACCAGTATCCAGGATATCTGTGACGGACAGATGTTTCCTCAGTACAGCCTCCTTGATACTGTTGACATCCCTTCTGCTAATATCTATAAATTGTCAGCAAAATATGCACGAATGGACTTTGAGGAGGACCTTGGACCCCCGTGGGGGGGGGGGGGGCGCTGATGAATCGGCAGGGGAAGGTCCTCACGTACAACCAAAAATATTGTAGTAACCGTCTAAAGATTGCGTAGATAGAACCCTACACACCCTGATGAGCAGTTCAGGGGACCCGATGCCGTCGGAAAACGATGCCGTTATCGCTGCTTGAAATAACCAGGAGGGAAAGACGTATGTTATCCTTAACCATCTCGCGCGGCGCGCTCTGCACGATGAATCAGTGCAAACAGAGGTGCCGGGGTTCGGACCTGTAAATGAGAAAGAGAAGGCTCCCAGTGTGTTTGTAAAAGTAGATAGGCTGAGGTGGGCGACGCTCCGGTTAGAATGACAACGGCACCGGCATCGCGGACTGCACATTGAGGCGCCAAACTTGGGCTGTCCTTGGACCGCGAATGGCCGCGTCCCACGCTCGTTCGTCGGCGGGCTGTGGGTCATCTTTGAGAAAGCTTGGTCAAGATGTTGGAAATATGCCTCTTTCTTTCTGGTCCGTTCGTAACGCATGTCGGAAAGGGCAAGCTGCTGCAGACTCGGTGATCGCGGAGATTGCAAAAGATCATCAGGTATGCCGCTTTTTGATGGCATAACCCGTAGCGGTTCCTGGCGCATATGTTTGAACATGGGGAACATCTCGGAGGATAGGTACTTTTCATTTTCGATATGATGCGGCACAGTTTTCTGTTCCGACCATTCCGGGGTGTCCTCGTCGTCTTCTGGCTGTCCTGCGACAACAGACGGCAAAGCAACTGTAGGTTGGTGTGAATCGTATTGCACCTCGATATCTTGACCGGACACGTCCTCATCCGGGTATGTTTCTATTGACTTAACACTATTTCAAGTCAGCCAATCAGCTTTTCCAACGTTATTGAACGATGACCCTGACAAAGCTGGGCGTCACTCACGTATTGAGCACAACGAGCTTAGAAAGTAACGAGAGGCGTCTTTCTCTGAGATAACGATGTATGAGGTTTATACGCTCCTTGAAGGACCTCCTCGATCGTCTTTCGGAAATGAGTTCTGATTTCGAAGATGAAATTGAGTCATTCGGGCTTCCCTCCTCGATGCCAGGGCACACTTCCCGCACATCCTCAAAAGTCTTCAGGATCACTCGAATGTCCCGATATATTGACCTGAGAATGTCAAGGTTCTCTTTGTATGTCCCGGAAAACGTCTTGGTGTGAATTTGTCTGACATCTTCCAACATCCTCGAGAGCTCGATAAGCTCATCGTGGATCAAATAAAGGTCCGAGCCATCCAGGTGCGCGGATATCCGCCTCTTCAGGCCTATGATCGTGTGCAGCGCGACGTCGGCTGCGCGCTCTACATCGTGAAGCGCGTCGTCCATGATTCATCTTCCTTATCATCGAAGTGGTGGCGTTGACAAGATCTGTCTGGGTGGGCTGGGAGGCCACATCAAGTGGACTGATATGGAGCGACAGAGTGAGATGCGGGATTCATATGAAGAAATGGACACTCCCGCCTCTACAAATAGCCCCACTCCGGCGCCATGGGTGCCAAGTTGTCCGGTCATCTGGTTCGCCCCGTAGTAGCGGGAGGCATGGGCAGGGGATGCCCCGACACTCTATTCATGTGTAGCGTCGCAGCCGAGGATGCTAATTAAAGACACCCCAATGCGAGTGGACAACGGCTGTTAGCAGGCAACAGTGTTATCGGCACCTTAGTATGACACATATACACGAGCTGGATCTATTATATGATGCCATCGAATTCCTGCAGATGAGGAAACCGGATTGAATATGCACAACTCAGGCAAGACCTCAGATGCTAATGAGGCAATAATTACACTGGCGAGGCATAGGGGGAGGCGCTCCAATAACGATATGCGGCATCCATAGGTCTCTGCCCCTACGCATTGACCCCCTGCCAGTATTCTGCCCATAAGCTCATAGGTTGATAATCTATCACGATTTATCCTCGCTCTCCAGCAAGATCGTCCCATGCATTCCCCAAAACGGACACTGGGCTTACACTGATCTGCCAGCTTCCACATCACTTGAGGCTGATGCACCTTAATAGAATGAGCCCTAAGTATGTCTCAATTAATAGAGATTGAAAAGGGGGAAAAAATAAGAGAAATGTTATATCGCTCGATTGTGTTTCTCTTGTTGCCAAAGCTAACATAAACTAAGTTTGACGCACTGTAGATTTGATTGCCTGTAGCCATGACTGCTTGTGAGACCCATTTACAATGACGATACGAAAAGACGACTGCATCAGGGTAGGATTATATTCACATTACTGTAGAAAGGATGACAGGAACAGAGAGCTCACGTCAGCAAGGTGACAGACTTGGCACAGCTCATCAGCCAGGATTCGGTACAGGCACGGCGATTTGACTGGCTGGAAAGTCTGCGCTGCTGTTCCTCGACCAGTTAACCTCGGGTCTAGACAGCCAGACAGTGTACTCGCTTATGTAGTTCCTACAAAGTGTTGCTGCATGTAGGATACTAATAATCCGTATAATCTACTAGCCTTAGCTATTTCATCATTTTATTTCATGTGTTCAACTGTCAATGTGTGTGAAAAGGGGTACCTAGGTAGATGGGGATGGTTGCCCGCCTTTCTCCGCAGGTTGGCAGCCTGCAGGCAGGTCTGGGAGTAAGACGCACCGAGGCACTAGCGGGATTCGAATCGACGCCCTCTGCTTTGCCAGAGCAGACGGTAACCTGCCGCAAAACCAACTGTGAATCTAGATGATGGACGGTAAAAAAGATACTGTGAGGAGGACTGCAGAGGCAACTCTACTTTGCCGGATTATAGCTCATGCGAAAACAGTCATGCCTCGAATGCTGTTCTCTGGAGGTCTCATATCAGTCCAATTGAGCAGAGGCGTTGCCGAGCTCTCGAGAAGCTGGCTGGCTTCTGGGAAGCTGAGTGAGCCGCGTGGGAGATTTGTGTGCAACCGTCTTTCCTGTACTATTTCGCCCGCCAGAACCACTGGAACGAGGCTCCGCCAGGCATGGCGCCATAGCGGTTACATTAGCAAGGGGAAGTGAGATTTGAGTATGCATCACTCGATTAAATCGGCTTAAGCGACGAGTCGGCTTTCAACCAAAAGTAACTTCGGACTAAGCTGCAACCTAAAGTCAATTTTTATCATGGCGTGGCGGGACTGCTAGAGGTAGTGCTCAGTATACGACCGTTGCTTCTAATGGAGCCGGTACCCCGTCTGCTCTCTTTAGGTGAATTGAATAGCGCACATTAACTACAAAGTATCCCAAGATCAGTCATTGGTCGAGGTTAGAGGGTCGCTGGCGCCGGTCGTGGTACGTGACCTTTCAGCTCGAGTTGTGAGTATAGTTACACAATCATATTGCGCTGCAAACGATCCCGCCGCTCACGAATTATGTTCCTAGGTATCTAGATACCGTCCTGCTTGAGATTCCCTCCTGGCCCCCATCATTTGGCCCATCAAAATTCAAGTTTAACACCCAATAGATGTGGGCTTCTGTGCCATGTATGCCTTATCTGTGCCTCGACGGCACCTCAAGATGCAGATGGGGCAGGAAAGAAATACTGGGGGGCATGTTTGAATTGATCTTGTGCCACTGCGAACTTCTATTTAAGATGGCTGGTCACCAGCTCAGGCAAGCTTTCTTTCTGCTCGGTATCATTCAGCATCGAACGACACTATTTTACCGGATTTGAGTTCTGTCTCAGGCGACCAAACGTTGTTCTACCCATAACTCTACAATTCACGGTTCCAGTCATGCGCTATGGATCGTCATGCAAACACTGCTGGCCAATTCGGTCGGATGCCTTTCGCTCGTACCTACAATCAGCTTTCCAACGTTCCGACGAGTGAAATAACACCTGGGATGGACCTAGCTCATGATGACGGATCTCAGAGACGCACAGCTCGAGCGCCGATTGCCTACTCTACCACAGGATCTGATCATGTCTGCGGAGGCTGCGGTCTCATTCATCAATGCCGGCTCGGACAGAACCCGCAGTTTCCTATCAACCACTTGTCCATGCAGGCGTAGGGCAGCACGACTCGTCCACTTATTATTCCACGTCAGAATGGGACAATATCATGGATCATCAACAGTCCGGACATAGGCTGCTGGAAGAAAGAAACCCTGACAACATCTCACAACCTCCTGGTGAGACACAAGGCAGCCGCCAGAATTCAGGCACAATCTGGCTGCCTTTTTGTCTGCGAAGAACGGCTTCTCTCCTATTCATGGTGGGCTTTGCGCTGATGGCTACAATCCTCGAGGTACTGTTCGTGGTCTCACAACGGAATTCCGGCCTATCTCACGGTGTGCCGTCTCTGCGATACTTATGGAGCTACGGGACAACCGGCGTTCTGACGTTGACTGCTGCCTTGTGGCACCGTTTGGACTACGAAACAAAGGTCTCGGCACCGTGGCTCAGGGCATTACCAATCACTACCAGCAAAGCTGCCTTGCTCGTAGACTACATCGATGCTTGGTCACTGCTGATTCCCTTCCGAGCTCTCAGAAACCGGGATTACGAGGTGGTTTACACCTCCACCATATCCTTACTACTCCAGGTTTTGATCGTCCTCTCCACCACAATATTCATCCTAGCCCCGACAAATCTAGTCAACGATGCCGAGCCTGTCTTCTTTACAAGTCGATTTGTCGATGACCCAGCGCGCTTACAGGACAGCGAGTCTCTACTTCCCTATTATATCACCATGGGAGTCGAATTTTCGAGTGGTAACCTCAGCAAATTCATGAATGCCCATTCGACATATCCTGAAGGCAGCACCAGCCATTTTGCTTACCAGACATTTGATTCGCTCTCATCAAGTCTGGAGGAGGTAAAGACTACTGTTCATGGGCTGGCTTTGGGACTTGCATGTGAGACAGCGACCGTAGGAAAGAGGGTAACGATGCCCCAGTTCGTCTATCCGGAGAATGATTATAACACCGTCCAGGGAGATGGTCCATATCTCGAAGTTGAGTACCAAGGTTGCCAAACAAGCATCAAATGGGGCATATTCAACTTCATCCCAGACGACAATGTCTGGGTTCAAAATAATAAGATTTTTCGCGACCATGCGATAATGCTTCGTGGTGTCCCAGGTTTCGCTCGCAACCAATGCAATTCAACCGACCAGGCAGCTCACCGCTTGGTCTTCTTATCCGCGGAAGTGGAATGGCTCTCGAACAACCAAAGTATCATTTATGAAGGACATGAGGCGACCGGGGTCGACTTTGATGCGACCGTCTCACAGTCTGTTGCATTGGTGTGTAAGCCTTCGTTGGAACAAATTCTGCTTGATGTTTCTCGGAGTAGCGGAGGTATACAAAGTGTTACGCGCCACGGTGGGAACCCTTCTGATTTATTGAGTGTTATCGACCCTTGGGATTTCATCGACTTTTTCTTCGAAAAACAAATCGTTACACAGTCCACGGATAAAATTATGGTGGGAAACACGACTGTATGGGCTGATGTCCCTCCTCAGGTTGTCTTGGGGTTTTGTGGCCAGTCGTGCCTGGGAGCACCGGGATTTCTGAACGACACGGCTTTACTACAAGAGGCTCTGGCTACATTTCTTGCAGACTACGGAGCGACCACAGCCCATACCATGCTTACGGAAAGGGTCAACATCACATCTGTTGGGACTTCTTCAAGCATTGTGGTGCGCCTATGGGTCCAGCCAATCGCGTGCCAGGCGATGGTTGCGCTGCTGACTTTACTCATCCTGATCATCCTGGGATTTCAGTTCAAGCAACAGAGGAACTTGACACGCAGGATCAACCCCGGATCTATTGCGGCGACAGCCATCCTCGCTGGCCAAGCTGCATTTTCCAACTTCCCAAAGAAACTAGGGTCAGCAAGCTCCGAAAAATTGCACAAAGCGCTTGATGGGTTCCTCAATAGCCATGATTCTTCCTCTTCACATGCTTTGCAGCATTATTCCCCCATGAAGCAAGACAACCCAAACACGGATAGCACAGAGACGTGCGCAGCCTCATGCCACAGCCCGGTTTTCCAAAATCCGCTTACGTTGCGACCAGTCAGCCGGACTGCACTGATCCTGATCATCATAGGATGTGGAGCCACGTTAATGAGTTTGCTTCGGAAGTCTGCTGACGAGCAGGGCTTGGGGGACATTACGGATTCGAGATACTTACTCTTTGCTTGGACAACGGTGCCGGCAACAATTCTGACTATGGTTTCATGGTGGCTGTCATCTATCGATACACAAGTCCGACTATTGGCGCCGTATTACTCGCTGAAGCGCAAGAAGTGCTCCTGCTCAGTCCTTCGGATGGATCTCTTGCGGGGGCTCATTCCACTTGTTCTGTACCAGGAACTGAAAACTTCGAATTATGCGGCCGCATCAACTACGCTTGCTGCTCTGCTTGGAGCCACCTTGACAACCGTCTCCGCCCCGATGTTCCATATTATCGCCTATCCCGTCTCAAGCCCTATCGAGCTCTCGCAGAACACGGTCTTCATGAACCCTACACCAAAACCAGAAGTCTCGCGCATACAGCCCTCATACACCGAAACGTCCCGCCTCACATCTTTGATACTCGAGACAAACTTGTCGTACTCACAGGGATCTTACGAAGACCTCATCTTTCCCACTTTTTCCATGGAGACTCTCGAGATCAACAATGTCTCGCATACGACTAACTCTTCCTCAGCCACGATCAAGGTCACCGCACCGGCGCTAAGGCCGCGTTTATCCTGCCGGGTTTACCCTCCATCTGATATAACAACATTTTATGTGCGCAATCAGTCGATTTCCTGGTGGGATCGATCGAATGGTGTTGTTGTCAACGTCACAATGGAAAACTGCAATACTAATTTCCCCTTCTTTGGCAATAAAACCGCTGCCTTCGGAACTGGAAATCTCTCGGAGTTCCTCTTTGCCGGCGTCGTCGGCACCCAATTTCAGGAGATAGCTGTTGGGGGTTGCAGCGACATGCTCTACATTTGGGGCTATCACGATGCATCGCCTGGTCCAATCACCAACATATCGGTAGCTGGTTGCAATAATAGTGTGGAGCTCGTGGATGCCACGTTTTCCCTTCTCTTGCCGGATCTGAGTCTAGACCTTGCTGATCCGCCTGAGGCTATCGAATCAACCGTCAGAGATATCCGCGAGCATGGAGTTCTTGATTCATTCCCTTCATATGATCTTTACCATGGCCTTGCTTCGTTGCCGATCGCGAACGACACTGTATTCGACCCTTTCTTTCAGCAACTTGTGACGTCGCGATATGCCATACCAATCTCCGCAATCGGCGATCCCACTCAGGCCGATGTCGTGATGAATGCCATCCGGCTTCAGCATGGCATCATTGAAGCACAATTCCTGAGCAGCAACTATCGCATCGACATGAATTCCTCGAATGTAACGGAGAATGCAACAGCGGTATTGATCCCGACCCTATTCGATAATTCAAAGTCCGGTGATTCAGCCAGATACTCGGCGACTGCGATATACCCATTCGGAAAGAGCCGTGTCGTTCAAGATCCCACTGCCACCACGGTCCTGGAGGCCTTGTTGCTGAGCATCTTGATATTGCTGATTCTGGGCTGGTGTTTAGGCTCGAGCGAGCCCGTATTGCCGCGGAGTCCGTCGAGTGTTGGAAGTGTACTTGGCCTTCTTGCTGGAGGTAATGTTTTGGAGCATCTATACGATGGAGGCTCGCAGCCACTTTGTTGGGATGATTTCAAGTCTCGGCTAGGCGAGAACTCCAAGTTTTATTTGGGGTGGGATCCGTCGAATACTAATGACGACTTCGAGCGACCACGGTTTGGTATTTGGATTATCAAGAAAGATGGAGGGTTCACCTCTGGCCCACGTCCAGCAGCAACACCCGAATGAAGACCAGTCACTTGACTTTTTCACTTCGTTGTCTAGGAATTGACCACAATGCGGTTCTTTTCGTGGGTAGCTGATTCGGCATCCTCTTCTCCAATTATCTTACCCTGGCGAACCCCAGCTGCAATTTGTGCCTTGCAGACGCCCTTGATCCCAGCGAAACTCTCATTCGGATCAATTTTAAAGTTCCTCTCTTCATATACATATGTAGTTTGAGGCTTTCCAATTGACTTTGTTAGCCTTGACTGATTTCGGTTACATCAGTTCTGAACTACAAGGAATAAATCATCGGCGTTCGCTCGAGAGCAACCAGTGCCTGGCGATGGAATGACCAGTTCAATGATGTTCAGGCACCCTGTAAGGACTTATTTCTCGTTCATGCAAAATAACAGTTGTATCACCAACGTGAGCTGGGAAAGACAGTTGACAATTATCTAGTCTAAAATCCAGGGTTGGTCATCATCATGCCGTACCTGCGCGCACCCCCCAACTTGTATGACCCTACACTTCCTCCTCTTGCGCGGGCGCCCGCCATCGCCCTCATCCACCGGCGAGTCCGGCCTCCAGTTCATGACCTCAGCATTCGCCTCACACTCGCGGTCGTGCTGCGAACGGCAATACTTCGCCTTCCTCTGGGCCGTGACGACAGAGTACGGGCGCTCGTCCCCCTTCAGCACGTTCAGCGCCCTCTTGGACGCCGTCGAGTAGCGCGCCTCGTGCACCTGCCGCTCATCTTCGAGCTTCAAGTACCAGCTGTTCAGCGCCACGGGGGGGCCCGTCCCGACCGGCTCATAAGGGGTGCACAGGCGCGCCATCAGGGCGACCCACAGGCCGAGGTGGTACGACAGGCGCCTGCGGAGCAGATAGGGCGCATCCCTGTACCATGGCAGCGCGAAGAGGGCTCGGTGCTCCCACGCGGCGGACTCGCCCGCCCCAGGCGGCAGCGCGGGCACGGCAAAGTACGACGCCCCGACGCGCACCTCGCCCTCTCGAGCGGCCGGGAGCCACCTCGCCTCGGGGGCGATCTTGTAGAACCGCAGGACGACGAGCTCGCGGTCACTGTAGGTGAAGACCCACGGGTTGTTGCCGGCGAGCGCCCACTTTGCCGGCTCTCGCAGTTCGCGGGCGACGGCGGCGGGGACGACCGACCGGAAGAGGGTTGACTCGTCCGGTTTTGGGTTCCAGCGCGACGAGTGGAACTTGTCGTCCTTGGGCAGCAACTTGCCCGGCAGGATCCAGTCCCGGGCGCCGTGCTTGGGGCCGACGAGCTTGAACCCGAAGTCCGGCTGCGCCGACATCAACATGTCAAAGGACTGGTAACTGACGAGTTGGATCTTCTCGACGTTGCGCCTGCCCTGCTTCTTCGCAGTGGCGGCGGCGAGGTGCGGGAGCAGGTGGTTGAAGGTCGTCAGGCCCTTCTTGGCTGCCGGGAAAGGCAGCTTCTCGGCCAATGCCTCCCATAACGTTACCAGTGGTGGGAACCCAGGACGAGCTTTTTCGCTAGAGACTAGGACGTCGTGTATCTGTCCAGAAAACATCGAAGTGAAGACCTCCGAGTTGAAGGTCTCGTCTTTCTTGAGCTCGACAACGACTGGAACATCGGCCTGGTCCTGGTGCGCGGTTGTTGCGGCCTCATCACCGGCGAGCCTCTTCCTTTTGGTACCATTGCTTGGACCAAATTTGCGTGGTTGATGTGTCAATATAAACGCTAGTATGGTGAGGTAAAGCAAGGTGTTAGAAGCCATGGTTTGGCATCAGGACAAGGGCGTGCAGTACTGAATCTAAGCTGAGTAGAACATAATTTGGAATTCCTCTGAGAATATATCTCCATAAAGCCATCCTTTGGCGAGACGTTATGGTAGCATCACCGGAAGTGGACAGGCCTGAGAGGATTCTTTGTCATAACGGGATAAGCATGAGTTGTTCCACGACCGCCCTCATGAGGCCAAAGGCCACGGTCTTTGAGTTTGCCGCAGTATACGGAAGGCACGGCACTCACTGATAGGCTGCCGTGTATACGCAATGGCAAAAAGCAGTAGATTGCTCGCTCCTAGTCGTCATGCACTTCCTTCGGCTCCTCCTAGCTGTCCGAAGGACGCAGCCTGACTCGATGCTTATCCATGCGGCGAGAAATTCGCTGAGACAATGATGCCGCCCCCAATCGTTCCTTTCGCAGACCATCATTTGAAATACCACACTCCTCCATCTTCCAGCGCCTGTGGAATCCAGCACCGCTACCAAGGTCAATAAATGGCTCAGTTGCCTTTTCTAGCCCCTTGAGCCAATGTCCCTCCATGACCTCCGCAGCTTCATCAGTAGTACCGTCGAGCTCGACCGGGACACAACCCGCTGCCCTCTAAACAGCCGAATGGAGTCCCATACCGTGGCCGATCTTCTTGACAAGCGCCTTCTTTAGATACCACTCTCTGGCCAAG
This sequence comes from Diaporthe velutina, assembly GCA_038088505.1. NCBI lineage: Eukaryota > Fungi > Ascomycota > Sordariomycetes > Diaporthales > Diaporthaceae > Diaporthe > Diaporthe velutina. The sequence continues at coordinate 8,876 of JBBWSJ010000110.1, read as the reverse complement.
CTCCTCGTCGTCTTGGCGAACACAGCTGGCGCAACCCGTCCCCTCTCCACAGCCCTTCCAAGGACGAAGATGGCATCGGCCAGCGCACGCTCCTCGGCCACCAGTTCGTACAGCTGGTTCCCGACCACTGTTGGTGCGACGAGCAGCTGATCGATGTCTGGCTCGGGGAGGCGCTTGCTGTTCTCGATCGTCTCGTCCGCGCGGCGCATGGTATCTCGCAAGATATTTGTGTTGTTTTGTAACAAATTAGAAAGCTGCGTCAAAGCCCCCACCTCTGATTGCATTGTGCCCATGGCATTCAGCATGGCCGTGCGCTGAGCCTGCAGGCCTTGCATACTGGAGTCATTCTGCTCGCGGGTTCGGGTCCTCATTTGATGCAAAGTGGCTGCAAGCTGGCGGAGGAGGGCGTCCTTTTCGGGGTTGGGGGGTATTGGCGGTGCCGGAACGGAAGACGGCGAAGGAATATTGAGGGTCAGAGGCTCGTCCATGAGATCTGGGGGTGGTGGTGGCTTCTGCACCGGCGGAGTAGGTATAGCCTGCGCCGGTCCTTGCTGCCATGTCTGCTGTAATGGTGGCGGACCAGCGTATTGTTGGTGGTTTTGCGGAGGCAGGGCTGACATTCGACGGGGATCATTAGAGGACATCGGCATAGCTGGCGCGCCAGCCTGATACTGAGCCTGGAGGGGATGTCCTTGAAAAGAAGGTTGAGGAGGAGTAGCGTGAGAGAAGCCTTGAGGTGGTCCCTGCTGTTGTAGCTCTTGAGGGACGGGAGGGAGAGGCGGCGCACTGTCGTATCTCGACATGCGATTATTCTGGACCTGCTGCGCTGGGGGAGATTGTTGCAAGGCGGGAGAGCCATAATGGCTCGCAGGACGTTCTACACCCGGTGGTAGAGGAGGTAGAGGCGGGCCTTCTGCTCTCGAAGCCTGTTGGTTCGGTTTTGGAGGCGGAGGTGGTGGTCGAGGGCTGCCGTTCGCTGTGGGAGGCGACTGTACGGAGCTCGGTGGTCGAGCAGACAGCTCCTGTGGCAGAGGAGGGACCGGTGGAGGGGTGGGAGCGGCTTGTGGTTGGACCGAGGGAGGTCGTTGTTGCGCCTGGCCTCTTGCGACAACCGGGGGCTCCTTTGCGAAGACATCTCGTAATACACCTAAGAAGTCAAATAGATTTGATTTCTGAGCATAGCTTTGGTCAGCCACGTCGGATGCAAATGTAAACAGTGCCTCCTTTTTAGTGCCATGAAACGTACATCCCAGAAGTCAGCCCAGCCGACGAGATACGGGTGATAGACCTGTCCCTGAGGGTCGACGTGCTGCCCTGGCCTCACGACCATCGTCTCGGTGGGGGTAACGTATACGAGAGGCGGCTCTCGAGGGTATGCGTGAGGAATCCATATCGAGATGGGAAAACGGTAGGTGGTGCCGCGAAAGTTGACTGGTATTGTGCCGGAGATATGGAGTAGGAGGGCAGAGCTGCCATTTGGAAATGCTGATGTCGCGAGGTCGAAGTCAGCATGAAGTCCTAATGTAGCAATGGGGGGCGTGCCGTACTGTGCACATCTGTCCGAGGCGATAGGGAGGGATACTGGGACAGGGCCTGGGCTACGTCGTTATACGTGCGGTTGACATCGTGGTATTCCTGTAGCGATGGAGGAGAGGGGTCAGCGACATCACGGAGGCGTGATGGTTGGGTGCGAATCGCGGAAGTTGGGCGAGGAACGCACACTTGTCAGGACGCTGTATAGCCAGTTGAGGACATGACGCTGGACAACCATTGTCGATTGTACGTGAGCGTCAGCAGCCGTCGCCAAGCAGCTTCATCGCAGGATGTTGTGGCAGTCAGAGGTGTCTCATCCTGGCGGCCTGGTACCTTGAGAGTGCATCATCCTCACACTCCACCAGCCTTGGCAATGGTCGAGGCTCCATCCAGCTTTGGGCAGGCGGGCAGCATAGCTGCTTGGAGCTTGGCCCCAGGCTACCCACCTTTAGAGTACCTAAGTACCTATGCTACTACTCTAGCTTGTTCCGTTCCACGGCAGCACACTACCTACAGCCTACTGCGCACGAGGCCAATATTGTGGCACGTGCGCTCCGTTCAGACGGCCGCCGACAAACGGCGCCTGATCTGATAACCGGGGGCTCCGTTCTGGCAGGTTCTGGCCCGACGGGCTCGGTTTCAGGGTCACCCCAAGCTTCCATCTGCATCAACCTTGCCATCTTTCATTTTGGTCGATGGTTGTCGTCTTCGAAGCCGTCACCCACGTCATTGCAGGCAAGCATCCGTCAGCCTCCTCTTCTCGATCTGTCTCGATTGCCGTACATAGTCGAGTACAGAGAGATGCCTGCACTTGCATGGCGGCTCAAGACTGCTGCCGAACAGCAACGTCAAGCGCAATGGATGGCCGCACTGACAAACGACTACCTGACTGGCTAGACAGTCTAGGCTATACGCCGATAGTGACAGGGCTGGGGCGACGAATGCAGTATGAAATTCCCATTTTTTTCTCCCGCCCGCTCGTCCATCATCGACCCATCCCATCCACCCGGGCGCTATCGGAGCAGGGACACGCGGGAATCATCTCATTGCAATAGCTAGCCGTCCAAAAATACCCGCCTGCAGAATTTCACTCTGTGTGAGGATGTGTTGAGACTCGCTTCTGGTCTGACGCAGATGGATTGGGTCGGCTTAACGGCGACCACACACATGCGACACGCATCAGCAAAATTGTTGAAACAAGAGCAGTCACTTCTCAACTTTGCCACGATTCAGGCACAGCAAAGTATAGCAAAGCCTTAGGTCCATCGAGTCCCTTGAGGGCCACGCGGGTCCGCCGGGCGCTGTCACGCTGGTTTGTAAACACTTTTTGCCTGTTTTCGATTAGTCAAACCCGGCGGCCGGTCGTCTGTTTCGCTTCCCTTTATAAACCATGCCGTCCCCTGCCTCAGACAATTAGGTCTTTTTTTTTCCTGCCTCAACAGCCATAACTCAGTCTTAGCTTGACTACAATTTCCCCGTCTCCAGTTCAGACACGCATGCACGCAATACAACGGTGATTTCGCACGGCTGAGGAGTATATCAGAAAACACTCTGTATACTCCTTGCGTCAGGACTATCATCCCATCTGAAGCCTTTCATCACCGGCAACGAACAAACGCCGCGTCGTGCTTCCACGCCAAGTGCCAGTGCCAGCGCCAGCACCGAAAATCTCTTCCAACTACTCCAGGATCTCTTGAAACAGAGAACCACTCAACAAAGTCATGTTCCCTCCCATCCCTGTACTCTCCGACTATGGAATCTCGCCCAGCCATGGCTTCCTGCCCGAAGCCCTTCCCTTGACGAGGCTCCCGGACCCGTACTACAACAAATGGGAGGCCATTGTTGCGAACCTGCAGGCTTTGATCCTCAGCAGGCGCCTCCGAGGCGTCATCGACCGCCTCCCTGTGCTCTCCACCGTCGGTCTGGAACACGATGCGGAATGGCGGAGGGCTTACAGCCTGCTGGTCTTCATGGCGCACGGTTACATCTGGGGTGGTGACAGCCCCAGCGACCGCCTCCCGCCCTCCATCTCTGTGCCTCTCCTCACCGTCTCCGAGAGGCTCGAGGTTCTCCCCGTCGCTACTTACGCCGGCGTGTGTCTGTGGAACTTCAAGCCGCTGTTCGTTGACGAGGGCATCGACTCGCTCGAAAACCTTGCCACCCTGACAACTTTCACCGGTGCCATCGACGAGTCCTGGTTTTACCTGGTCTCTGTCGCCATCGAGGCACGGGGCGCGCCCATCATCCCGCTCATGTTGACGGCCATGGCCGCTGCCCGCGACGGCGATGCAGCTGCCGTCACCCGTTGCTTGCGCGCGTTCGCGGAGCGCCTGGACGATCTCGGCACCTTGCTGCAGCGCATCCACGAGAGCTGCGACCCGACCATTTTCTACCACCGCATCCGGCCGTTCCTTGCAGGGAGCAAGAACATGGCCGAGGCTGGTCTGCCGAATGGTGTGCTCTACGAGCTCGATGAATCTGGGCGCGGCGAATATCGCCAGTACAGCGGTGGTAGCAACGCCCAGAGCTCGATAATCCAGTTCTTCGATATTGCGCTTGGTATCGATCACCGACCCACCGGCGAGAAAGCCCCGTCCGGCGATGCGTCTGCTTCCGAGTCCGACGCCAGTCGCGGCAGGGCCCCTGCGCCCCGTCACAACTTCCTCATGGAGATGAGGAAGTACATGCCGGGTCCTCACGCGCGATTCCTAAACGATGTTTCGGCTGTGGCCAACATCCGTGACTTTGTCGAGTTGCACGGGGTGCGCAACAAGGAATTGCGCGTCGCGTACGACGCATGCCTGTCCATGTTGAGCGCACTACGCGACAAGCATATCGCCATTGTCACGCGTTATATCGTGACCCCCAGCCGCGAGGTCCGCGCCAGGAGCCGCAGCCGCAGCCCCGAGGCCGTGAGGCAGCGCGTCAACCTGGCGACCGCCTCGCGCGACCAGCAGCGGCAACACGCTAAGCCCTCGCGCGGGCCCCAGGGCATCGCGCTCGACACGAGCTCTCCTGGTGACGGGAAGAAGGACCTCACAGGCACGGGTGGCACGCAGCTCATGTCCTTCCTGAAGCAGGCGCGGGACGAGACGGGCGAGCCGGCCGTCGAGGACTGGGCGAGGAGGTTCATGAGCCGCAAGCCGCGCAAGGAAGGGAGGAACGATTTCTTCCTGGGCAAGGAGGAGCTTCCAGTCGAACAGGTCGAGGTTGCCGGGCTTGCCGGCACTTGGACCATGGAGGATGACTTTGGCGGGCTTTGTGCCGTTTGATGGGCGCTCGCTCGCACGTTCGTTTGGACAAGTTATTATAGATAGATAATCTCCAGTCCATTGCGCTGAGAGGGAATCCCAAATCCCTAGGCATACGCACCGGCGATATTAAGCTACCCTGGATCCATCCACCCTGACACTGTCTGTAATATGCGAAGTCCTAACAAGCATCCGACCCCTGCTCCTCCCTAACTTTCTGCCCACATTCCGAGATCACCACGAGGTTCATCCGAGCCCAGTTGCTAAATTTACTTCGGATATGTCGTTTTTTTTTTGACATGCAAGTCTATTCTGCCTTTCAGTCCAGATTCTCATCATGCCTCAGTCAGCCTCTCAGTCTATGCTTCCCCGTCCCCTTTCATGCGTGTTTTCTTTCGAGCCAAGAAGCTCGCAGCCGACTCATTCGTCCCGCCAATAGAGCCGGAGCAGCAGTCCTGATTCGGACCCCGTCCTCGGAGGCATGTGCGTATGTGATGGGTCCCGCGGACACCCACCCCGCGATGGTGACATTGTTTTTGACAGTCCCGCCAAATTTGCTCGGCTGGTAGGGGCCTATTTTGACTTTCGGGCGCCAAATGTTCTGGCCATTCACTGTTGCGGCACGTCAAACGTGATTCGATCTCCTCAGTACATGTTTACCGATATCAGATCAAGCTAAGGCTTCCGTGCCTGAGTGGTATCGGGACATCATGGCATAATCGCGAGTGGTAATGCCAGCAACAAGCATCACCAGCGTTGATGGAAGTCTGATCCTCTGAATTTAAGGCATTCATGCGAGAGTGGCAGTCTCGAAAAGATACGAAGCAGCACAAGAGCATGAGCAGCGAGGCGTTCCGCCACAGACCATAAAAGATATAACCTCCGAGTTTCTTGCCCTCAACCAAAAATGAAGACACACGTGGGTCATCCTGCTCGCCATGAAGGGCATCATTCCCGGTCATGCAACCGCACGTCCCATGGATGCGCATGCTGGAGGTGGGGTTCTCTTGCATCTCCGCCGAGCTCGAGATAACCTCATCTGGACCGCCGACCCGAAGGCTACCACCCTTGACAGACATGTGCTCGAGTCAACGCTCCTGGCAGAACAATAGCCATGCTTATATATCTACCTGTATGTTCACTTACGTGACGATGAAGAATACACCGACCAGCCCAACGCCGCTCTTTCCTTTCCTTTCTTTGTTGGCTAGGAATTATTTTGTTTCTACATATTGAGAGAGCTCGGCAGCTATAGACACGGCTTCTTATTTATCAATATGCCTCGTCTAATTTCCATAGCCGTGCTGGCTTTCGCAACCTTGGCTGCTGCTGCTCCCGGCTTCAAGGCCCCACGCCAGGCCGAAGAGACGGTCAACGCGACGGTGGTGAGCAATGTCACCCTCTCGCCAATTCCGGTGCCAACAAAGCCTGATTGCCTGATACCGCGATCCAACGTGTCTCTGGACTACGGTCTCAACAACACGGACCTCGCTGCCGTCAACGTCACCCTGTCGACCAACTACCCTACCATCCTCCTGGAGACCATTTCCAATCTCATAGCTGTTGACTGCTCGTCGGATTCGGTGGCCATCACTTTCACCAATCCGCAGGATCTTGACGATGCGTACACACAATGGTCCTCTCATGACAAGCTCCTGCTCATCACCAACCACATGGGTGACTGTGACACGGAGTTCGAGCGTGGTTTCTTCTTGGCCGGCACTTACACCGCAGACACGTCAAGCCTCACTCTGACAGCAACTGCGGAGAAGACAAACGTAAACAGCGCCAGCTGTAAGTTCATTCCCCGTCGTCATGTATAACAAAAACCTAAATCTGACGCCCTCACCAGCCTACATGAAGACCCAGTTCCACGGCCTGCCAGCAGCCAGCACCACAGACCCAGCCAGGCGCGACATCATCGTCAACCCGGACAAGCTGACGTATGGCAACACCTGGAACCTGCCCTCCCAGGTCCTGTACGAGTACGACCCGTACGTCAAAGTGACTGCCCAGTCGGGCCAGCTGGACCTCTCGGTCGGGCTGAGTGGGTACCTCGAGTTCGACGTCGGCGCGCTGTCCCTGGACGCGCTGCACGTCGACTTCGAGACGGCCGTCAGGTCGGACCTCGTCCTCGAGCTGGGCGTGACGGCGCCGTACAACGCCACCTTTGCCTATACGCCCGACGCGCTTGTGTACTACATCGTCAACGTGCCCGGGATTATTACATTTGGCCCGGAGCTGCTCTTCAGCGTGGGCGCGGACCTTGATGTGGAGGCTGCCGTGGACGTTGTCCTAGACGTCGGCGCCGAGGTGTCCAATGGCACTGTTCATATCGATTTCGTCGACTGGAACTCCACCGCTGCGGCGGGCTGGGAGCCGACGTACCACGCTAACGTCAACATCTCCGAGAAGGCCGCCGTGGCGGTCAGCCCGTTCGTCTCGTTCACCGTCGGCGTCGAATTCGAGCTGCTCGGCGGGGCGCTTGACCTCAGCGGCGGCCTGACGCCCAAGGCGAGTTTCCCCACGACGGTGACGCTTGATGCCGGCCAGGATATTGGCGCTGGCAGTGGGGAGAATACCACCGTGACCCAGCCTGGCGGCGAGGGTGATAGTGTGGCCGCTTGTGCGAATGGGGCGGCTGTTGTGAGCGACTTTGAGTTTAGCTTGACGGCGTTTGTGACGCAGTGGTACAACCAGGTCATCTACGATGTGAGAGTGCCTATTGCGGATGAATGCTATTCTTGGACCTAGGAGACAGTTGTTCCGGAATGAAATCGACGGTAGTACCTTCAATCAACTTCTACTGGAATTATTGGAGGAATCTGGCGAGCATCTTATCCTTGCAATCTTCATTGCACAGTGTAGCTGTTCCTCATAGACTCACAGTCTCTACATTTTAAGCCAGCCCAATATCATCACGACTTGACACCAGACTGCATACGTAGTTGACGCCCGACCCGAACGTAATATAACTCCATTGTCTTCTATGTTTGGAACGATAGTGATTGAGTGGGACGACAGAGTGGGTATTATAATGACAGGCAAAGAGAGTTTTGATTTTTATGGCTGTAGACACTGGTAGTGGCAAACCATGTTATGTCAGAAGCCACTAGGTTACACTATAATTCTTAGTGTTGGAGCGTTTCCAATATCCGGTTCGTTCGTGCTGGCGCCGTCAAGCTGTCATCGCGAAGCAATCTCTAGCCACCGCCAACCCGGCTTCCAAGGTTGACACCGTCAAGCACTAATATGTTCAAGTGCCTTCGTCAAGCGACTCGCATACATTGGGCTAAGTGGGTCGACCATTAACAGTAAATACATATAAAGGCGAACAATGCTACAAGGCCAGTCGGCTTTCAAGATTTCCAAAAATCAATTTTTGGAATCACAGGATATTTTCTTTCGTCTGCTTCTGCAATCGCAACCAAGCGAACAAGTTCAAGTTGTGTCTGGTTCCGCGCCAATCTGCAAGCACTGGACTCCAGATCGCTTTTCAAAAGCAAAATGGGTATCTTCTTCTCCAAAGTCGGAAGCCCCCAGCGTAATGGCGACCGCCATGCCAATGCAACGGTGTCGGACATGAAGAACACCAACTCGGCTGGTGAAATCGAAGATTTGGAGGAGATATACCGAGAACGGTTCGCCCGGAGTTTCATATTTTCTCTGGCCACGTGGTTCCCCCTCTGGAATATGAACTGGAAGCCGGAAGTAAAGCCTTTTGCATGGAAGTTCGGCCCACCCAAGACTTAACGTGGGTATACCTGATTCCGATATACACCTGATTCCGATAGGTCACTTTTTGGTGTAAACGCACCAAAATACACCTACTTTTTAAACACCTATTATTAATTCTAATTAAATTTTAAAAATATATAGATTTCAAATATATATAAATAAAAACATATAATAGGTATAAAAAAATACTACTAGCTTATATATTACGTAATTACTTTTATAATAATTTTTAAAAATATATTCTTTAAAATGTTAAGGATTTATAGTGTATCTCCATATATTCCTTAACATCTATAAAATAATTATTATAAAACTTAATATTATATATAGAATTATAATAAATATTTTTTATAT